>CAKNXH010002226.1:110051-129739 GCA_932178445.1 Andricus quercusramuli | reverse complement strand
CTGAAACAAAAAGACGAAATTTGTACAAAATAATTGACACTTGAACTCATAAAATTGACTTTTTGACAAAAAAGTTAATTTCGAACTAAAAAGTTGAATTTTCAACAACAATTGTAAATTTTCATTGAGAAAAAAGTATTTCAACTTTCCACCAAGTAGTTGGGTTTTCAACCAAAAAATATCAATTTTCCACCAAATAGTTTATTCTTCAACTAGAAAAGATCACGTTGTAATTAAAAATATCAATTTTTAGCCAAAAATGGAATCTTGAATAGGGCTATAATTTTGAATTAAATCGAGAAAGAATTATTCTATTGTTTTTCTCCTAACATAAAAAGCAACTTTGTAAAATTTAGTTCTGACAAAAAAAATTCGGAGAAAAAATAAAAAAATAATTATGATATTTTTCCAAATCAGTGCACGTTTTTAATAATGATCTCTATAATTGAAAAAAGTTTATTTTTATTCAAAGTTGTAAAGCTTAAACTATTTTTATTTCTTAGAGCTTTTTTTAAAAATAGTAATCGCATATTTTATCATCCTAGGTCGAAAAAAACGACTTTTTGAATGCAAAAATTGTAAATTCTTGTACACTTTCTTATAAAATATTAAAAGTACAATGAAATGCAATAAAAAAAATTTTAATTTAGCATTGAAGAGTTGTTTCTAATATAAATTAAAAATATGAATTAAGGATGAAATGACAAGTCATTGACAAAAATATTCGAATCTGATAAGTATCACGATTTAATCATTAATGAATGCATTTTTTCAAAAGAGGAAGTATTCTTATTTATAACAACGAATTAAACATATGAAAATTGTTTATAAACAATTTTTCTTAAAAAGATTTTTTACTCTTTTCTCAATGTAAAAATGCCTACCCACTTATTTTTTGGCAATCTCAGACCTGAATTTACATTCTTTTTCTGTGTATGATTTTTTCTTTATAGAACTGTCAATATTCTCCAACATTCAGAAAAGAAAGTTTGATATTTCACAATTATTCATAGAATAAATTTCCACAATTAAATTAATTTTCGTAACCACAATTCTGTGGTTTTTCTTTCGTGAAACCAAGAGGATAATTATTGAAATAGTAAATGGCACATTTACCTATTTTCTCTGATTATGCTTGATTCTAAATATAATTTGAGATTATGGTTGTACACCATTGAAATTATTGAAATCAAGAAAGTCATCAATTTTTTTCTTAATTTTCATGCATATCGTGTCCAAAATTTGTTCGAATCCACAAAAAAATAAATGCGTTTAAAAAAAAATTTCGCAAGCGCCATGAAGCATTTCCCATAAGAAAAAAGACGTTTTTGTAAATTTTATTTAAAATCGTCAAAATTAGGTGAATCGAGTTGAAACTCGAAATTTCTTTTTACATTTAGCTATAGAATAAAAATGGATAATTACTTTTCAAATATCACCCCCATAAGTCTGTTGTATAGGGTTCCAAAAAAACCCCATAAGTGAAAAAATGGGTTTTGCGAGTTTATGGTGCTAATTATCATTTCTTTCTTTTTTTTGCAAATTGTTTTCATTACATAAAAAACATTACTTTATATTGATAATTCGATGTTTAAATAAATTATTTAAACAAATTATTATTGTTTATAGCATATTTCTCTTAGAATATAGTTAGAAAGTCGCGGTTTTTTCCGAATTTTTTAATTTGCTTCCAACTTTTCAGTTAGAACGAGGCGATACTCAATTTGAATTAACAAACATAATTGTTTAAACAATGTATTATTTATAACAATATTATCTTAAACTAATGCTAGAAAGTTGCGGTTTTCCTGAAATTTTCTACTTTTTGTCCCCCTTTACTTAGAACTTGGTAATAATTAATGCAATTTAGTGAGCAAAATTGTTTAAACAAATTATTGTTTATAACTATCATCATCTAAATTAATGCCAGATAGTTGCGATTTTTTCTGAAATATTTATCTTTTTTCCACTTTTAACTTAGTGCGGTAATAATCAATTAAAGTTAACAAAAATAATTGTTTAAACAATGTATCAGTATTTATAAAAATATTCTTTCAGAATATTGCTAGAAAGTTGCAGTGTTTCTGAAATTTTCCACTTTTTGTCCACTTTTACTTAAAGCGAGGTAGTAATTAATGAAAATTAGGAAACATAATTGTTTAAACAAATTTTGATTATAATTTTCTTCTTCTATATTAATGCTACATATTTTCAGTTTTTTTCTGAAATTTTAAACCTTTTTCCACCTTTACTTAGAACATGGTAATAATTAATTCAATTTAGAAAAAATATTTATTCAAACAAATTATCATTGTTTATAATTATCGTATTCTCTATTAATGCTAGATAGTCGCGGTTTTTCTGAAATTTTTAATTTTTCACCCAATTTTTACTTAGTAAAGTAATAAATAATGCAATATAACAAACATAGTTGTTTAAAAAATTTATAATAGTTTATAACAATCTTCTATTATATAATTGCTAGAATGCTGCGGTTTTTTCTTTAATTTTGAAATTTTTTTCCACTTTTCACTGAGATTGTTGTAATAATAGATGAAGTTTAACAAAAATAATTAAAAATTATTTTTTTAATTATTTATAACTATATTTTTAATATTAATGCTGGACAATTGCGATTTTTTCTGAAATTTTTAAATTTTTGTCCACTTTCACTTATCCAGATGAAAAATTATGAAATTTAAAAAAAAAATTTTAAACAATTTATTATTGTTCATAATTACATGATCTTAAAGTAATTTTATTTCTTTTTCAGAAAAATTGTTCAAGTAGGCCGAAATCTGATAATTTATTTTTTTAGGTATATAGAATGGGGTGGTCCAAAATTTGTTTTCAATTTTTTATTCATACCGCCCGAAAATTCGTACCAAATCATAAAAAAATAAATCCATTTTTTTGTTTGAAAAAAAAAAATTACTTTTCATTCCAAGTGAAAAGTAGACTTATAGTTGAAAATTTCAGAAAAAACCGAAATTTGCCAGAACTATTCAAATTCAATATTATAAACAATAATAATAAATTGTTGAAACAATTAATTTTGTAACTTGTTATTTATCTCACTCTAATTGAAATTCCACAATTTTGCACTTTTTGTCAAATTTTTAATTATGGTGAGGTAAATAATTAATTAACAATGAACAATAATAATTTAAAAAAAAAACAATAATAAATTGTTCAAACAACTATTTTTGTGAACCTGTATTAATTATTATACCACTAAGTGAAAAATTGACAGAAAACTAAAAATTTCAGAAAAACAACCGCAACTCTCTAGTATTAATATAAATGATAGCTATAAGCAATAATAATTAGTTTAAATAATTATTTCTGCTAAATAGAATTAAAAATTAACTCACGCCATGTGAAAAGTGGACAAAAAGTGGGAATTTTCAGAATAAACCGCAATTTGTAGCATTATTTAAAGGTAATAATATTATTAATTATTATCAATTATTCAAACAATTATGTTCGTAACATCAATAAACTATTACCTCTCTCTAATTGAAAATTGGGCAAAAAGTGGAACATTTAAAAAAAAACCGCGACTTTCTATCTCTATTCTCAGAGAAAATTGCTAAAAACAGTGATAAATTGTTTAAACAATTTATGTAAAATTCTAATTATCAGTATAGAATAGTATTTCATGTATTAAAGACAATTTAATTTTAAGAAACCGCAAAAAATTATAATTAGCGCCAAAAACTCGCAAAATCCATTTTTTCACTTATGGGGGTTTTTTTGGTGCCCCACAAAAATAGACTTATAGGGGTGAAATTAAAAAAAAGTAATATTTTATTCGTAATCTATGGCTAGTTGTGTTTCAACTCGATTCAGCTAATTGACGATTCTGAATAAAATTTACGAAAATGTTTTTTATGGAAAATACGTGTTAAAGTTTATGGGGCTTGCGCCACCTCTAAATATCATTTTTTTTCAGCAAAAAAAAATTGATTTTTTTTTGTGGATCCGAAAAAATTTTCGGGAGATATGCATGAAAATTCAAAAAAAATTTATATCAGCCTAGTGTAAAGTTATAAATTTATTAATTAATAATTATTATTACTAACACTAAAAATTGTTACTTTCTAAATCTGAATCAGTGAAAATATTTACTACTGAACGAAAGGCTTTGTATAAAGTAAACAAAAATGTTTAAATAATTTCAAATTTTTCCTCATGAACTTGCAATAATTTGTAAATATGTATTTATGTTTGTGGAGGTGACAATTCTATTTTCAAGTTTCACGCGATTGCCTTCTAATTGTGTAAATAAAGTTGAAAATGTTAGATCCTCGCGTTCTTTAATTAAATTTTTTTATTTCTCACTTTTCCCATTTCTATAGTTTTTTTTAATTATTATATATAAATCTCAATAAATGAATATATATTTTCACTAATTAATTAGTAGTTTTCCATGATTAAATCAGTAAATATTTTGACTAATCGAATCAGTAATAAAATTTTCTACTGATTTTTGTTGGATTTCAGTTTTACAGTCTACAATTTTTAAAAACTTGAATTTGAAATTGAGGTTGCTGAATGAAAAATGTTATCAGTTTAAAATTATTAAATAAATGGAATAGAACAGTATTTCAGATACAAATTAAAATTTTTAAAATTTATATATTTATTTTAAACAAAAAAATTCCTTTTCCACTATAAAAGATGGCTTTTTAACAAAATACTTGAATTTTCAACAAAATAATTAAACTTTTAACATAATTTTTCAATTTTTAATCTAAAAATAAAAATTTTCAACAAAAAGTGTCGTAGTTTATATTTCAATCAAAAAACATGAAATTTATACCAAAAAAGGTTTTTTAAAACCAAAAAGACGAATTTTCAACAAATAAAGATTCTTCACTGAAGAAAGAAAATTCTACCTAAATTGTTGAACCTACAGGCCAAAAGACGAATTTTCTCTAAAAAAATTGAATTTACAAACAAAAAATATGACTTCAACAAAAAATTATTTTTCCGCAAAAAAAAGACTTTTCCACTAAACAGTTAAATTTTAACCAAAGAGATACATTTTTAACTAAAAGTATAGCTCTTCAAAAAAAAATGATTTCTTAACGAAGCGATTCAATGAAATTTTTAAAATAAAATAGCAAATAAGAATAATTTTTAACCAAAAAGTTGCATTTTCATAAAAAAAAATTTCTACCAAAGCGGATGAATTTATAAATCAAAAATGTAATTGAAAAAAAAAATGAATTTTTTGTTAAAAAAGATTCTAGTTGACTTTCCACGATAAAAATATGAATTTTTAATCAAGAAATAAGTTTCCACGAAAAAAAAATTAAATTTTCAATCCAAAAAGACGAATTTCTACCCAAAAAGGATTCTTTGCCTAATAGTTGCATTTTTATTCAAAAAAGGTGAAATTCCTCTTAAAACAGATGAATTTTCATTGAAAATTAATTTTTTTTAACTAGTTGAATTTTCATCCATAAAAGATTCCATTTGACTTTTCATGATCAAAATATGAATTTAACAAAAAATAAGTTTCTACGAACAAAATTGAATTTTAATCCAAAAAGGCAAATTTTTTCAACCAAAAAGAACTTTTAACGAAATTGTTGAATTCTCTACCAAATAGTTTAATTTTTATCCAACAAAGATGAAATTTGAACTAAAACAGATGAATTTTCAATAGAAAAATGACCATTTTTTAAAAGTTGATCTTTCATCCAGAGAAGCTTTTAGTTCATTTTTTAACACCAAAATATGAATTTTAGACAAAAAGTAAATTTTCTACAAAATAGATAAATTTTCACCAAAACAGTACACTGAGCGAAGAATTCCCCAGTGGTTCGGGTTTACACCCCAATAGTTGGGGTGGTTTCTCTTTTTTTCTGTTTCACACGAAGGATTGGTGCGCTCGCACCAACGAGTCGTGCAAGCACCCCAACCATTGGGGTGCTCACCCGAAGCAGCAGCGGCCGAACTGGTGGGGTGCGCGCCCCAATGGTTGGGGAGCTTGCACCTATGATTCGGGAGATTCGAGTCGTCCACCGTGTTGGATGTTGCGCGCTCGACATTTGCGCATGTTCGCTAATGGCCGCAGCTGATAAACATATCATGCTTTTCCCGAATATCACTGTTTCTAGTTTATGTCAATTTTATTATTCATGTGCGAGATGTCAGTGGAATACAGTGTAAAATAGTTATCTGGTTTTTCTTTGGATAATCGTTAACGAAGGTTCATTAACGAAGAATTATTTCTGCATATATACAGAAATAATTCTGGAGAAAAAATAAGGTTTTATATTTCTCTTACCTTTGTTAATGATTATCCAAAGAAAAACCAGATAACTAGTTTACACTGTATTCCACTGACATCTCGCACATGAATAATAAAATTGACATAAACTAGAAACGGTGACATTCGGGAAGAGCCTGATGTTTATCAGCTGCGGCCATTAGCGAACATGCGCAAACGTCGAACGCGCAACATCCAACGCGGTGGACGACTCGAATCTCCCGAATCATAGGTACAAGCTCCCCAACCATTGGGGCGCGCACCCCACCAGTTCGGCCGCTGCTGCTTCGGGTGAGCACCCCAATGGTTTGGGTGCTTGCACGACTCGTTGGTGCGAGCGCACCAATCCTTCGTGTGAAACAGAAAAAAAGAGAAACCACCCCAACTATTGGGGTTTAAACCCGAACCACTGGGGAATTCTTCGCTCAGTGTAGAATTTTCAACCAAAAGTATGAATTTTTAACAAAATAGTTTCATTTTCAACCAAACAGTTGCATTTTTATTAAAGAAAAGAGAAATTTCTCTTACAACAGATGAATTAAAAAAAAATAGTTGAATTTTCATCCAGAAAAGATTTAAGTTCTAGTGTTCTAAAGAGTTTAAGTTCTCGGAGAAATTCTCACGAGCATGAGAATATGCTCGAGAATATGTTTGACCTTTATGTGCTTTGAGAATTTAATGAGCATTTATGAGCATTTTGAATAAGGACTTAAAAAATCGTATTTTCTACTTTTATCAATAATATTTACATTATTTAAATTTCGAGGGAAAATGCAACGTTTTAAATAGGAAAGGTTGCTAAATTCTAATGATAAAAGAATTTAATAACCCAATTTTGTAAATTCTTTTAGGTATAAAACCAACCATACACCTACGAGATTAATAATGTTAATGCAGAATAAATTTTGTTTCTAAATATACTTAAAACACTTTTTAGTTTCATTTTCAAGATAAATTTTCGAACAAAGAAATCAATTTTCAACTAAAATGATGAATCTTCAACCAAAAATATGTATGTTTAACCAAATACTTGAATTTTCCACCCGAAAGATTAAGTTTCTCACAAAATAAATGAATTTTCATATAAAAAAAAAATCAATTTTCAAACAAAATTAGAATAGCTAAAATGTCCGAAAAATAAATGGTCAATCGAAAAAAAAACGAATTTTCAAACAAAAATATATATGTTTTTATAACAAAAAAATTATTTTTTAACCAGACACAGAAGAATTACATTTTCAGTTAAGACAATCAATTTTCAACAAAGAAATGAAGTCTCAAGAAAATAATTCAATTTTAAACTAAAAAACATAGATTTACAGACCAAAAATATAATATTTCAGTTTTCACTTAAAAGAGAAAATTTAAAAAAACAAAAGAGTTTTCAGCAAAATTAATTAACTTCCAACTGAAAAAATTAATTTTCAACTAGAAAGAAATTAATTTTCAACCAAAAATATGAAATATTGTCCAAGTAGTGGATTTTTCAATCCAAAAGATGAATTTTCTATAAAAAAATTCAACTAAACCTTTTTTTTCAATGAAAGAAATGAATTCTTAACAAAAAATAGAAT
This sequence comes from Andricus quercusramuli, assembly GCA_932178445.1. NCBI lineage: Eukaryota > Metazoa > Arthropoda > Insecta > Hymenoptera > Cynipidae > Andricus > Andricus quercusramuli. The sequence goes on along the minus strand of CAKNXH010002226.1, from coordinate 121,882 downwards.
AGTTGAATTTTCTACTAAACAGATAATTTTTGAACGAAAAAGATTACATTTCTACCACAAGAAGGTAATTTTTCCACAGAAAATGGAATAGTTAAAGTGAATTTTCCACTCGAAAGATGAATTTCCTACAAAAAGACATATTTTTTTTCATAACAAAAATATTTTTTCTTCATAACAAAAAATGATTTTTGAACCAAAAACAGAGGAATTAAATTTTCAGTTAGAAAAGTAAATTGAAAAAAACGAGTTTTCAGAAAAATTATTTAATTTTTTATTTTACTTAAAAAATTAATTTTCAACTAAGAAGAAACGTATTTTCAAGCAAAGAAATTAATTTTTAATAAAAATGAAGAACTCTAATCCAAAATAATGCAATTTTTTCCAAATAGTGGATTTTTCAGTCCAAAAGATGAATTTTCTATCAACAAAAAAAAACATCGAATTTTCAACTAAACAGGGGTTTTTCAATGAAAAAAAGAATTCTTAACAAAAAATAGTATAGTTAAATTTTTTGCTGAACAGATAATTTTTTAACGAAAAAGTCTACTTTTCTATTCATAAAAGGTAAATTTTCCAAATACATAAATTTCAAACTAGCGAGATAAATTTTCTATCAAAAATAAATTAGGCTAATTCTCAGTTAGTAAAATAAATTTACAAACAAAAAAGCGAATTTTCTACCATAGAAGTTAATTTTTAACGAAAGAGATGAAGTTTCAAGTAATGAGAGTCCTTTTTTACCAAAAAGGTGGATTTTCAACAAATAGTTAAATTTTCACTGAAAACAGATACATTTTCAATTAAAAATAGAACAGTTAAATTTTCAGTAAAAACAATTAATTGTCAAACAAAATTAAAGTCAATTTTCAATGAATGAGTATAATTTTCAACCAAAAAGATTAAACTTTTATCAAAATAGATAGATTTTAGACAAAAAATGGAAATATATTTCCAGTTAAGAACATTAATTCTAAATAAGAAAAATCTCATTTTCAACTCCCAACAAAATTCGAGTTTTTCAATAAAATACAGGAATTTTAAACCAGATATTTGCATTTTCGACTTAAGAAGATAAATTTTGAACTACTACATGTACGAGTAAAATTCTCAATTAAAAAAATTAATTCTCATCTAGAAAACTTAATTTTCAACAAAGTAATTAAATTTTGGATAAAAAAAAGAAGGATTCAACTAGAATGATAAAACATTAACCAAATAAATGAATTTTTAACAAAGTATTTACTTCCAGCTAAGTAGTAAATTTTCTACCAAAACAGATTAATAAAATTAATTTCAACTTTAATTCATCAAAAAATTTTTTTTTCCATTCAAAAAATATTTCAGTTAACTTATCAGCAAAAAATTATGAATTTTGATCAAAGGGTTATTATTATACGAAAAGAGTTGAATTTTTAACCCAAAAAGAGGAATTTTTACCAATACTTGAAAATTATTCAGCTACTTATGGATTTATTCAATTTGAATAAAAGTTGATTATGTATTGAGGCTTCTAATTCAAAATTGTTAATGTTAAATTATTTTAAAATTAAATGTCATTTCTAAGCAACAAAATTTTTCTGTAGATTATTCTATTTTTTTAAATTAAAATTATCAGCGTTAAAAATGACTAACGCTATCAATTTATTATTCTTTAAATAATAATTTTGTCTGAAGATATAACATTTCTCTTCAAAATTAGCCATAAAATACGAATAAAATATTAATTTTTCAATATCGCCCCCATAAGTCTATTTTATAGTGTTCCAAAAAAAACCCCATAAGTGAAAAAATGGGTTTTGCGTGTTTATGGTGCTAATTATAATTTTTTGCGGTTTTATTATGCAAATTGTTTTTAATACATAAAAAACGTTATTTTATACTGATAATTAGTTGTTTAAATAAATTGTTTAAACAATTTATTATTGTTTTTGGCAATTTTGCCTTAGAATAGAGGTAGAAAGTCGCGGTTTTTCAAAAAATTTCCACTTTTTGTCCGATTTTCAATTAGAGTGAGGTAATAGCTAATTATTTTTAACAAAAATAATGGTTGAAACAATTCATTATTATTATTAATAATATTGTCTTTGAACAATGCTCGAAATTGCGCTTTTTTCTTGAATGTTTTTACTTTTTGTCCACTTTTCAATTAGAGTGAGGTAATAATGTATTCAAGTTAACAAAAATAATTGTTTAAACAATTTTTTATTATTGTTAATAATATTCTCTTTGCTTAATGGTAAACATTTGCGGTTTTTTCTAAAATTTTTTAACTATTTGTCTATTTTTCACTTGAAGTGCCTTAATAATTAATTAATTTTATCAAAAATAATTGTTTAAACAATTTATTATTGTTTATAACTATCTTCTCTTAGATAATTTCTAGAAAGTTGTGGTTTTTTCTGAAATGTTTGACTTTGATTTGCGTTTTTAGTTATGATCAAATAATAAATAAACATTAGAGAGAAAATTTTTTTAACAAACTTTTTTTTGTGAATATATTTTTCTGAAATAAAACAGATATTTGAAATATTGTCAAAATTTTCTATATGGATCATATTAAATATAAATTTTCCTTGAAATAGTTATTAAGAGCCTTTTTGTTTAAATCAATATTAATATAAAATATTTGTTCCTAACTTGCAATAATTATTAACTCGCTACGTAAAAAGTTGACAAAAAGTAAAAAAAATTCAGAAAAACTGCAACTTTCTAGCATTTACCTGAGGAAAGATGTTTATAAACAATAATAAATTGTTTAAACAATTATTTTTGTTAACTTGTATTAATTGTCACTTTACTAAATATGTAAAAAGTTCAGAAAAAGTGGAAAATGCAAAAAACGCAACTATGTAGCATAACCATAGGAGAAAACAGCTAAACAAAACTTTGTTTAAACAATTATTTTTATTAAATTTCAATAATTAGGACCAAACTCTAGGTAAAGAGTGCTCAAAATTTTGAATATTTCAGACAAAACCGCAACTTCGTAACATTATTCCAGGATAATATTATTTTAAACAATAATAAATTGTTTAAATAAAAATTTTGTTAACTCTAATCAATTGTTTACCTCACCATAATTGAAAATTGGTCAAAAAGTGGGAAATTGTGGAAAAAACGGCAATTTTCTAGCACTATTCGCAGAGAATATTATTAATAATAATAATAAATTGTTTAAACAATTATTTTTGTTAACACAAATTAACTATTTCCCCAATCTAATTAACAATTCGACAAAAAGTGGAATATTTTTGAAAAAAACAGCGACTGTCTATATCTCTATTCTTAGAGAAAATTGCTAAAAACAGTAATAAATTGTTTAAACAAATCATGTTAACATCTAATTATCAGTACAAAGTAGTATTTTATGTATGAGAAACAATTTGCATTAAAAAACTGCAAAAAAGTCATAATTAGCGTCAAAACTCGCAAAACACATTTTCTCACTTATGGGGTTTTTTAGGGACCCTATAAAACAGACTTATGGAGGTGATATTTAAAAAGTAATATTTTATTCGTATCCTATGGCTAATTGCGAAGAGAAATTTTAGTTTCAACTCGATTCACCTAAAATTGACGATTTTGAATGAAATTTAAAAAAGCCTATTTTTTTATGGGAAATACGTGTTAAACTTTATGGGGCTTGCGGAATTATCCCAAAAATTTAAAAAACATTTTATGCATATTGCCCGAAAATTTGTTCAAATCCTCATAAAAATAAAACTATTTTTGTGTATTAAAAAAAATATTTATAGGTGGCGCAAGCCCCATGAAGTTTAACACGTATTTCCCATAAAAAAGACGTTTTTGTAAATTTGATTCAAAATCGTCAATATTTTGTGAGTTGAAAACAGTATTTCTGTATTAGCCATAGAATACGAATAAAATATTATTTTTTAAATATCACCTCCTTAAGTCGGTTTTATAGTGTCCCAAAAAACCCCATAAGTGCAAAATTGGGTTTTGCGAGTTTATGGTGCTAATTTTTTTTTTTTGCGGTTTTTGATACAAATTTTTTTAAATATATAAAAGGCATTACTTTATACTCATAATTAGATGTTTAAATAAATTGTTTAAACAATTACTTATTGTTTTTAGCAATTTTTCTCTTAGAGTAGAGTCAGAAAGTCGCGGATTTTTAAAAGATTTTCCACTTTTTGTCCAATTTTCAATTAGAGTGAGATAAATAATAAGTTAACAAAATTAATTTGAATAATTTATTATTATTGTTAATAATATTCAATTTGAATAGTGCTGGAAAATTGCGGTTTTTTCTGAAATTTTCAACCATAAGTCTACTTTTCACTTTGAGTGAAAAGTAACGATTCTTTTTTTTTTTTCAAACAAAAAATTTTTTCTGTGGATCCGAACAAATTTTTGGGCAGTATGAATAAAAAATTGCAAAAATAAAATAAAATTAATTAAAATTAAATTTTTTAAATTTGTGATGGCATGATCAATTTGTTTTTTATTTTCAACTCAAAAAATAATTTCACTAATTTCAAAAAGTTAAACATTTAAAAAAGGAAGTACAATTATAAAATTATAACAGTTTTCATGTCTAGAAATAAAAATTGTTCTCTAAATGTAAATTAGTGAAAATATTTACTCGTGGAATTATAAGAACAAATAAAATAAGGTAAAATAGATAAAGCGATGAAAAATGATTTTGTGTTTTTTTTATTAACTTGCAATAATTTGTAAACAGGTATTTATATTCGTGAAGGTGACTATTCAATTTTCAAGTTTCACAAGATTGCCTTCTAATTGTTTAAATAAAGATGAAAATCTTACACAATTGCATTCTTTCATTAAACTTTTAAATTTCTCACTTTCCCCATTTTTATAGTTTTTTTGAAATTATTATACACAGACCTAAATAAGTTGAAATAAATTAATTTAATAAATAATACATTTTCACTAAGCAATAAATAGTATTTCACTATCAAATTAGTAAATATTTTGCCTAATCGAATTAATAATAAAATTTTCTACTGATTTTCAGTAGCTTTAAATTTGATATTCTGCAATTTTGAATAATTGAAATTTCAAATTAAATAATTTTTTAAAATATTACTATATATTATTGAAATAATATTAAAAAATTTTTAAACTACAATTTATAAAGATATTTTGAATTAATACCAAAATCAGAATTTTCAACTTTTATGCAATATATTTTTCATAAATGAATTTATAGCCCATTGATCCATTGTAATTAAAAAAAATCTTGTTTTTTTAATTTTTTGTAAACAATCAGAAAGCGATAATTTGAAAACGAAAACAGACTGGGTCGCGATAAAAATTTCTCAATCTGGCCTTCTTTTTTTGTCAATAGAATTAAAAATGTTACTTCATCACGGAAGAAATAAAAAACCTTTTAAATTCCTAAAAATGTTTTTAGGTGAATCGAGCAATTTTTTTTAATTAAGAAAATTTTTTAAAAATCATTCAAAATGTAAAAAAAATTCCTCAAAATCTTTCAAATTTCCCGAGGAATTTTAAGAAAATTTTTTTATTCATTTGCCATTTTTCAAAATTTTTTTGAAGCTTCTAAAGTTTTGGTTTGAAATCCACAAAAAAATCTGCATTTTTTTAAAATCTTTTACAGTTTAAAATTCTTTTTCAATCTCTTCAGATTGTCTAAATATTTCTTGAATTTCCTCCATTTTTTTTTTATTTTTCATCTTACCAAATTGAAACATTTATCTTTTGAAATATTTTGGAATCTTTTTCGATTTTCGCTTCAAGTTCATTTTTCAAAATAAAAAATCATGAAAAAGTTTTCCATCAATTTAAAAAAAATTCTTCTTTTAATCCTTTCAAAATTTGGAACCTTCTAATATTTTTAAATTATTCAAATTTTTTTGAGAAGCTTTTTTTAAATTCTGCAAAATTGAAAAAATTGTCCTAAAATCTTTCAGATTCTTCTTCCACAATTTCAGAAATCTTTTGAAATGTTTTAAAATCTTTTTAAATTTTCTCTTGAAATTAAATTTTCAAAATAAAAAATCATTTCAATTTTTCCTAGGCCTTGATAATTTTTTTTTTCATTTTCTTGAAACATTACAAAATTTCTTAAAATGTCTTATAAGTTTTTATTATTTTTGAATAATTTCAAAACTTCCAAGTATCTCTTAAAATTAATCTGGAAGCTTTAAAATCTTTTACACTCTTTTTCAAAATTTTAGGAAATAATTCAAAATGTTTTGTACTCTTTTTCAATTTTCTCTTAGAATTCATTAGGAAAAAAATCATTTCAAAATTTCCCATAAATCTTAAGAATATTTTTTTTTCAAAATCTTGACGCCCTACAAAATATAGTTTACCAAAAACATTTTCAAATCCTGAAAATTAAAAAAAAATGTAATCTCTAAATCTTTAAAAATTATTTAAAAGCTTTTATTAGAGAAACCTGCGTCTTTCTCTTAATACTCTAAGATAATATAGTTAAAAACAATAATAAATTGTTTAAATTATTATTTTCATTAAATTTCATCAATTATTATCTCACTAAATGAAAATTGAACAAAAATATAAAAATTTCAGAAAAAATGAAACTATTTAGCCTAGTATTAATACAGAAGAAGATAGTTATAAACAATGAAAATTTATTAAAAAATTATTCTTGTTAAGTTTAATTTATTATTACAACATTCTTAGTAAATAGTGGACAAAAAGTTGAAAATTAAAGAAAAAACCGCAGATTTTTAGCAATTATTTAAGAGAAGATAGTTCTAAACATTAATAAATTGTTTAAACAATTATTTTATTCAAATTTCATTAATTATTATCGCTTTATGTGAAAAGTTGAGAAAAAGTAAACAATTTCATAAATACGCAACTATCTAGCCTAGCATTGATACAGAAAAACATAGTTATAAACAATAAACATTTGTTTAAAAAAATATTTCAGTTAAGTTTCATCCATTATTACAACAATTTTAGTGAAATGTGAATAAAATGTTGGAAATTAAAGAAAAAACCGCAACTTTCTAGGAATTATCTTAGAGAAGATAGTTATAAACAATAATTTTTATAAAAAACAATTTTCCAGCACTATTCAAATTGAATATTATTAACAATAATAATAAATTGTTCAAACAATTAATTTTGTTAACTTATTATTCATCTCATTCTAATTGAAAATTGGACAGAAAGTGGAAAATTCTTTTAAAATCCGCGACTTTCTGCCTCTATTCTAAGAGAAAATTGCTAACAATTTGCATTTAAATAACCGCCAAAAACTCATAATTAGCGCCAAAAACTCGTAAAAACAATTTTTCGACTTATTGGGGTTTTTTGGGATCCCATAAAATAAGAATGGTTTTAATTTTTGGCTGTGAAAAAATTCCTCGCCAGCTCCACTGGGTTTCGACCACGAGCACTAGACCGGCAATCTGTGAGGCCCAGGTTCGAATCCCAGCGGACTCAAAGAGAATTTTTTTTTCACAACTAAAAATTAAAACCATTCTAGTTTAGACTAAGTAGATCAAAAATTGTCATTCCATCAACAAAAAACGCTTCTAAATAAAATGTACAAAATTTTCTTTTTTTATGGAAAATACGTGTTAAGCTTCTAAATATAATTTTAAAAAACTTATATTTTTTGTGTGGATTCGAACAAATTTGGGGACGATATTGATGAAAATTTGAAGAAGAAAAAAGTGGACCACCCTATTACGCAGTGAGATTTAATATCCCACTTTGTGTTATCAAAGCATTAATTGGACGAGGGTTAAATAAGCAACTAAAGGGAGTTAATTGAGCGAAAATTTCTGTCTCTTTCAGGATTCTCGTTATCATTCTAAGATGAATTCTAAGAGGTTTTCTGTTAAAGACTGACGTCTGTGAGTCGCTTTCTCATCATTTTCATTCTCAATGTAAATTCTAAAGGACACAGTTTAGCGTAAAGAATATCTTGTTATGCAATTTAAATTATAAAGCATGATACATTTAATGTCACGTTTCCAGAATCTTGAAAATTATTTTTTTAGAAGCCTACTATTCAGAGTAATAACAGGGTGACCGCTGCACAGTAGGGTGGTCAAAAAAAATTTTTTTCTAATTTTTATGGTTTTTTTTTGTTTTGAAAATTTTTTTCGAGTTTTTATGGTTTTTTTTTTTTGAAAAAAAATGATACTTAGGGGTGCCGCAAGCCCCATGAAGTTTAACATGTATTTCCCATAAGAAAAAAAGACGTTTTTGTAAATCTTATTCAGAATCCTCAATATTATCTCAATCGCGTTGAAACTTGAAATTTCTCTTCACAATTAGCCATAAGATACGAATAAAATATCAATTTTCAAATACCAACACCATAAGTCTGTTTTATAGGGTCCCAAAGAAACCCCATAAGTGAAAAAATGGGTTTTGCGAGTTTTTGGTGCTATTTATGATTTTTTTGCGGTTTTTTAAATGCGAATTGTTTCTTATACATAAAATATTACTTTATACTGAAAATTAGATGTTTTCATAAATTGTTTAAACAATTTATTATTTTTTTAGCAATTTTCTCATAGAATGGTTCGAATTCTCATAGATGGATAGAGACGCGGTTTTATCACAAATTTTCCATTTTTTGTCCAATTTTTAATTAGAGGGAAGTGATTTATCAATGTTAACAAGACTAATTGTTTAAACAATTAATTAATAATGTTAATAATATTCTCTTAGAAAAATGCTACAAAATTGAAAAAAAAATCACTTTTAGTCAAATTTTCAATTAAGATAAGTTAAGTAATTAATTAGAGTCAAGAGAATTAATTGTTTAAACAATTTATTTAAATTATTAATAATATTATATATGAATAATGCTAGAAGGATGCGTTTTTTTTCAAATTTTTGGCTTTTTGTCCAATTTTCATTTGAAGTGAAGTAATAACGAATTCAAGTTCACAAAATAATTGTTTAAACAATTTATTATCATTGTTAATAATATTCTCTTTGCTTAATTGGTAGAATTTTGCGGGTTTTTCTGAAATTTTCAACTGTGTCTATTTTCCATTAGGCGTGACTTAATAATTAATTAGGTTTGACAAAAATAATTGTTTAAACAATTTAATATTGTTTATGACTATCTTTTCTTAGATAAGTGCTAGAAAGTGGCGGTTTTTTCTAAAATGGTTGAAATCGCCTAAATTTCATAGAGTTACATTAGTTAAAGATGTTCCAGTATTATATAATGAACAAAAAAAAATTTATAAACAAATTATTTGTTGAAAGAGTGTTTTCGAGGATTTTCCATAATCTTACGTTTTTTAAGTTATATTGGAAGAACTTTGGGTAAAAACAATATAAAGATTAAGGCATTTCTTCTAGAGATTATTATTGTTAGTTTTATAAAAAAAATTAATGAACAAATGAATTAATCAGGCATTTTTCGACAAAAAAATCATTTTCATCCTAATTGTCGAATTTTCTATCAATAATATTAATTTTATTCAAAAACGACGAATTTTCAACTACAATGATAAATCGTAAAAAAAAATAATAATTTTCAATAAAATATTTTATTTTTCAAGCCAAAAGATGAATTTTCCAAAAGACTGTTGAATTTCCAACCGGAAAATATACATTTTCAACAAAAATTCTTTTCATCCAAATAGTTAAATTTTCAATAAAAAATATTAATTTTATTAAAAAAGACGAATTTTCAACTAGAATGATGAATCGTCAAGCAAAAAAAAAATTTCAACAAAATAGTTCATTTTTCAAGCCAAAAAGATCAATGGTCATGAACAGTTTAATTTTCAACCCGAAAATATACATTTCTGACAAAAAATAATTTTCATCCAAATAGTACAATTTTCAAACAAGAATATTAATTTTCTACCAAAAGAGACGAATTTTCAACTAAATCGATACGTCGTCTGATAAAAAATAAAAATTTTCTACAAAATAGTTCATTTTTTAAGCCAAAAAATGTATTTTCTAAAAGGAAGTTGAATTTTCAACCCGAAAATATACATTTTTGGGAAAAAAAAATTTCATCCAAATTTCATAATTAGTTGACAAATTTAATGTTTTTTCAAACAAATCGACAGATGCCCGAATAATGCATTTGTTTATTAATTTTTTTTTAATCATAAAATTATGCTTAAAGCCTACAATATTTTTAGTTGAAAATTCATTATTTTCGGATACAACATTTTATTACTTGTTTGAAAATTGAACTTTCTTGTTGAAAATTTACCAATTTTGATGAAAATTGAACTCAGAAAATTTAACTATTTTTTTGAAAATTTATTTATATTTTTGCAAATTCATATTTTTTGTTAAAAAAATTACTTTTTTTCGAAAATTCAGCTGCTTTGTTAAATATTCGTCTTTTTTTAATTAAAAATTTGTTTTTTTAAAATGAAAATTCATATTTCTTCGTGGAAAAGTCATTTTTTGGTTAAAAATGAACTTTTTTGTTGAAAATTCATCCTTTGGGGTTCAAAAGTCCACAAATATATTTTCAATTAAAAAATCATAGTTTTTGGTTAAAAAATTTTATTATTTGATTGAAAATTCATCTATTTCTTTCAAAATTCAATAATTTTGTTAAATTCGTCTATTTTGGTAGAAAATTAATATTGTATATATTTTCGGGTTGAAAATTAAACTGTTTTTTAGAATAATTATCTTTTTGGCATAATTATCTTGAAAATCATTTTTCTTTGGTTGACGATATTAATAAAATTAATATTTTTTTTTGAAAATTCAACTATGTGGATGAAAATTATTTTTGGTTAAAAATGTATATTTTCGGGTTACAAATTCAACTTCTTTTTAGAAAATTTATCTTTCGGCTTGAAAAATAAAATATTTGATTGAAAATTAACTTTTCTATTGAAAATTCACATTTTCGGATTGAAAATTCAATTATTTTACAGAAAATTCCTTTTGGCTTAAAAGCTCAACAATTTGAATGGAACTTTTTTTTATCCTGACTGCAAAATTTTTCTTTGTTGAAAATTTGTCTTTTTGGCTGGAAAATTATTTAATTTAGTTGAAAATCAATTTTCTTACTGAAAATTGCACTTTCCCATTTTTTGTTAAAAATTGATATTTTTTGGTTGAAACTTGGTCTTTTTGGTAAGAAAAATTATTTTGTTAGTTCAAAATTCATCTCTTTATTTCAAACTTCGTTTTTTTTTTGTTGAAAATAATTTTTTTTTTACTGAAAATTTAATTTTTGTTTGAAAGTTGATATTTTTTAGTAGAAAATTTGTCTCTTTTGTGGGACGACTAAAAAATTCCGAAAAATAAAATTTCCTAATTGAAAAATTCCCGAATAATAAAATTCACGAATTATAAGATTCCCGAATTGAACAATTCCCGAATAATAAGATTCCCAAATAATAAAATTGTCGACAAATAAAAATCCCGAATAATAAAATTCCCGAAATGGAAAATTTCCGACTAATAAAATTCCCGAATTATAAGATTCCCGAATTGGAAAATTCCCGAATAATAAAATTTCCGAATAATAAAATTCCCGAATTATAAAATTGTCGACAAATAAAAATCCCGAATAATAAAATTCGGGAATAATAAAATTCCCGAAAATTTCATAATTTGACCGAATTGGAAAATTCCCGAATAATAAAATTCCCGAACATTTTATGATATGACCGAATTGGAAAATTCCTAAATAATAAAATTTCCTAATTGAAAAATTCCCGAATAATAAAATTGCCAACAAATAAAAATCCTGAAAAAGGAAATTCCGGAATAATGAAATTCGGGAATAATAAAATTCCCGAATTGCAAAATTCCCGAACAATAAGATTTCCAAATAATAAAATTCCCGAAATGGAAAATTTCCGAATAATAAAATTCCC
>CAKNXH010002226.1:66386-82058 GCA_932178445.1 Andricus quercusramuli | reverse complement strand
TCTGTGTTGGTATCATATTACTACTTCTGTGTTGGTATCATATTACTACTTCTGTGTTGGTATAATTACTACTTCTGTGTTGGTATCATATTACTACTTTTATCTATGACTGATGAGATAACTGGGCAATTAGACCTGGAATCCTTCAATGGCGTGAGAATGATTTTGCGTAAAGACTATTTGAATAAGTACACCACCTACTAACATAATTATAATTGTCTCAGTCACGTGACGAAACTATAATTAGCGTTGTTTATCGCCAATGAACGAGGTAGAGATTTTTCTAATTTCTTTTTTTTTAAGCTGATAATCCTGAGGGAAGAATTTAAACTATATCAAGATTTTTAAATTATTGGTCCATTTTTTCATACTCTTTCCCCTATTCTCCTCTTTCCCCGTTTTTAAACAGTTCCTCTTTTAAAAACTCGGTAATCTCCTTGAATTTTTAAATTAAAATTCGAAGAGTGATTGAAATCTTTTAGTCTTTTAATTTTGTAATCTGAAAATTTAAGTAATTTATTATTGGTTGAAAATTAACTTTCTTATTGAAAATTCATATTTTTGGGTTGAGGATTCAACTGTTTTGTTAAGAATTCATTTTTGTTGTTGTTAAGAATTCTATTATTTTGGTAAAAAATTGAACTATTTGGTTGAAAATTAACTTTTCTGTTGGAAATTCAAATATTTGGCTGAAAATTAATTTTTTAATTAAAATTTCATATTTTCGATTTGAAATTTCAGTTGTTTTTGAAAAAATTCATCTTATTAGCCTGAAAATTCAACATTTCCAAGATTTATTAATTATTTAAATATTTTTCATAAAAAAATAAGGAGTTTGGCTATTTTTCAAGGAATGGACAAAATTTGTTTACGGAATAAACTAAGAATGTCTTTCTAATGACTGTTTTTTATGTTGCTTACTGAATTTACAAGAATTAATAATAATTCAAACAATTTTCATAAACCAATTCAGAGTTTGGCTATTTTTCAACGAATAGGCTCATTTTTACTGCTATAACTGAGAATATCTTTCCGATAACGTTGTTCTATGATTGTTTCCAAATTTCCAAGATTTATAAATTATTTAAACAATTTTCATAAAGAAATTCTGAGTTTGGCTATTTTTAGCTCACAGAAAAATACGCAAGCAGCTGTAAACTTATAATTTTGTTTAAATTTGAAATTCAAATATTTTGTTTAAAATGTAATATTTTTTTATTTTAAATCTTAATCGTTATAATGCATTCATAACTTTATTAATCAAACAACCAGATGCAAGATTGAGTTAAACTAACGTCAGCCGTTTTTCTGTCGCAAGGTGTTTAAATATTCTTCACAAGATATGTTGAACACTTTAAAAATCGAATCATCGAGTGCTTTCTTTTTTTCATAAAAAAATGTCTTTACTCCCACATATATTGCTTAAAATTCAAATTGAACGCAGAGTGGAAAGCTAGAGCGATAAGAAAGGACAGAGAATTTCCTGTGATGAAATTATTATTTATAACCGAGGCCTTAAATATCTATTTTAAAAAAATTTTTTCAATACATACTAAATGAGGATAGAGTAAACAAAACATGATAAATCCATTTTTTGTAAAAAAAAATCAAGCATACGTAAAACAGTTGAATTTAAACCAACGAGGATGATTTTTTTTATTTGTTTATTTTATAACGAGATAATTCAATTTTAAACCAATTAATAAACATTTTCACCATGAGAGGAAAATTCTCAACAAAAATGTAATATTTGAAATATCAGCGAAAAATATTTTGGTTTTAAATAAAAAATAGTTGACTTCATCTAAGTCTGATGAATTTTTAAAGAACTAGATGATTTTTGAACCAAAAATTATTTTTCAGTCAAGAGAGAAAAAAATGTCAACGAAAATGTTGAATTTTCAAGCCAGAGAGACGAATTTTCTCCAAAACAGTTGAATTTTTAACCCGAAAATATAAATTTTCAACGAGAAAATAATTTTCATCCCAATAGTTGGATTTTTAACCAAAAATGATGATTTTTTAACAAAAAGATGAATTTTCAACCAATAATATATAATTTCAACCAAAAAGGATGAGTTTTCAACTAAAGTGATGTATCGTCAACCAAAACAATATTAAAAAAAAAAGTAGTTTAAATTTTAACCAATTAGGTGAATTTTGAATTAAAAACGTATAAGTTCTCAACGAAAAATATAATGTTTTCAATCTTAATAGATGTATGTTAAAAAAAGTTAACTTTCAAGCAAAAAAAAAAACGAATTTTCTACAAAACCGTTGAATTGCAACCAAAAAGGATGAATTTTCAAACAAATTGTTGATTCTATAACAAAATAATTTAATTTTCAAACAATCAATAAAATTTTCAACCATGATAGATAAAATCTCAACAAAAAATCTAATAGTCGATATTTCAACGAAAAAAGATTTTAATTTAACAATATAGTTGATTTTTGAACAAAAAATTATTTTTTAGTCAAGAAACGAAAAAAAATTCCAACAAATTGTTGAATTTTCAAGCCAAAAATGATGACTTTTTAACAAAAAGATGAATTTTCAACTCAAAATATTAAATTCCTACAGAAAAAGAAGAATCTTCAACTAAAATGATGAATCTTCAAACAAAAAATTCATTTTTAACAAAGTATTTAAACTTATTTTTTTGACAAAATATTAATTGTTTAAACTGAAAATTTAACTATTCCATTTTTGGCTGGAAATTGATTTTTGTTTAAATTGAAAATTCAACTACTTGGGTAAAAGACTTTGTTATTACTTTGTTATTACACTTTGTTAAACACTTTTTTTTAGAATTGATTTTTTGTAGTTAAAAGTTCGTCTTTATTGGTAGAAAAGTAATCTTTTTGGTTGAAATTTTTCATTTTTTGGTTAAAACTGCAACTGTTTGGTTGAAAATAACCTTTTTTTTTGAAATTCATATTTTAGGGTGAAAATGTAACAGGTTTTCAATAAATTTGTCTTTTGGCTTGAAAATTCAATTTGGATGACCTTTCTTCTTTTTTGACTGAAAATGATTTATTTGTTGAAAATTTGTCTTTTTTATAACAAAATTTAACTTCTGGGTTCGAAGTTGACCTAATTTGTTAATTTTTTTTTTCTTGAAGATTCACTATTTTAGTTGAAAATTCAACTATTTTGTTAAAAAAATGTTCACTGAAAATTTATCTTCTTTAGTTGAAAATTCAACTATTTATTTGAAAATTTATATATTTGCTTGAAAATCTTGTCCTGTTTGGCAGAAAATTAATCTCCTTGGTTGAAAATTCAACTATTTTATAGAACATTTTTTGTTGTTGTAAATTCAACTCTTTTGTTGGAAATTTACTATTTTTGTTAATAATTTTGTTGTTCTTGAAATATTAACTATTTAATTTCTCATTGAGAATTCATCTTTTTGTTGAAAATTCAAATTTTCGTGTTGAAAATTCAACTATTTTTGGTTAATGTTTGATATTTTCTGTTTCAAAATTCGATTATTTGGTTGAAAATTAATTTTTGTGGACAATTCCAGTATTCTGTTAAAAATTGAACTATTTTGTTAACAATTCAAGTATTTTGTTAACATTTCATCCTTTTTGGATAAAAATTCAACTGTTTTGTTGATCATTCTTCTATTGTGTCAAAAATTCTTTCTTTTGGGTTTAAAATGTACCTTTTTTGTTAAGAATTAAAATGCCTTCTAAAAAATTCCACTATTCTGTTAAAAATGCAACTGTTTCTGGTTGACATTTAATCTTTTTTGCATAAAATTCGATAATCTGGCTGTAAATTCATCTTTGTTGGTTGAAAATTCAACAATTTTGTTAAAAGTTCCACTGTTTTATTGAACATTTAATATTATTTTATTGATAACTCCACGAGAGCTGCAATTTGTACTATATTCCGAGAAAAGTATTTTTTACTGTATAAAAAGGTATTTGTAAAAATTAATTTTATTGTCCTGGAAAATCTGGAAAAGTCATGGAATTCTTTTGAAGAAACGCCAGATACCCTGATTGAACAATCTTCAATTATTAATTAATTTTAATGTGGAAAATAAACTTCTAAATCATAGAATAATGAAAAACTGGTTTGTTACCGGATGATATAAAAACTCGGAGACATTCAAAAAGTAATTATAACTCTGAAACCATAATTGAAAACGAGAAAAAACCTTTATTTTGCAATCTTGCAATTAATTCTGAAAAAACACGTGTATTTAATAATTAGATCTTAAGCTTTCGTGTAAAAGAAATAACGCCATAAAAATGTAGTCATAAACACGTTACCGGATGGCATTTGCTCATAATCGAATTTATTTTTATAGGGAGTAAACTAAAAAAAAAATTGTGCAACAAGACTGCACAAGAAAAACCCTGTAGTTAAGAAAACTATTCCAACAAACCCAAAGCCTTCAATATTCCAGGGTCATGATATTGTCAATATTTTTATCTTCACCCAATATTGATTCAGATTTTCGTATCAAATGAATACCGTTGCAGCAAAAACGGTACCTTCAGATTGACTGTGATTTTAGATTATAGATTGTAGCTTAAAAAAAATTTTACTACAGAGAATAATATTTCTTGATCAGTAAAATAATTTCTAGATTTTGTTTTGGATGCAGGAAATCGTTTTGAACACAATGAACTGATGGTATCTGACGTGCGTCTGTCTATATTATTTTGAGTCATCGAATCAGGTTCCGGTTAGGCAGTTTCAAGGTCCCCAGAACAAGATTTCGATTTTTACCATTTTGTATTTACCATAGTCACACCCAACTAACAGTTATAGCAAACATATCTATAGAGAACGGCAAACTTCTCCGAGAGATTCTTTCTTGTCGAAAGGATGTTTCTTTATATACATTGATACACATGGAATTTCCTCTTAAATTTAAAGTGAAGGGTACTTTCATTTGTCTGAAATAGAATCTTTTTGCAGCAAAAAATATCAATTTGTGTCAAATAATTCTGTTTTGTGTAAACAAGATTTATAGATGTTTCAAAACAAAACAGCCAAGAGGATAGTGATTTTGTTTGAGGAAAACTTTTTCTCTGAGTGTTCCTTTTTTGTGATTTCAAAAATTATTTTCATTCGAAATTAATGGTCCCAGGGCTTGAGGACATGAATGCAATATTTCGGAAATTTGTTTTATTGCCTTAAACTAATTGTATCTCTGTAGATTATGCATTATTGAGAACGGTTGTTCTCGGAGATGGTTGCTTCTTGCAGGATGTTCCGTTCATGGTTCGATAGAGTTAAGTAATAGCTCGAATTAACTTTTGTGTTTTTTGTTTTTGAATTAAAAAATAAAAAAGTTATGCAACTCTGTGTGTGTCAATATTTTGGATTTTGGGAACTGCCCGAACTTTTACAACGGTTTTTCTCGAAGATGGTTGCTTCTTGCAGAATGTTCCCTTCATGGTTCGGTAGAGTTAAGTAATAGCTCGAACTAACTTTCCTGTTTTTTGTTTTTGAATTAAAAAATAAAAAAGTTATGCAACTCTGTGTGTGTCAATATTTTGGATTTTGGGAACTGCCCAAACATTTACAACGGTTTTTCTCGAAGATGGTTGCTTCTTGCAGGATGTTGCATGGTTCGATAAAGCTAATAGTTCAAAAGTACTTTTTTATTTAAAATAACCAAATGCATTAAAGTTAGACAGTTTTTGGACTCTCATGTAACATTACATAAATTTGAAAAAATTATCCGCCATCGAAAAATCAAAATTCTGAAAGATTCTAAACATTCAGAGCGATTTAAAAAATTCCCAAACATTTCAAAGAATTTCTAAAAATTTCACGAGATTTTAAAGAATTTCTGAAAATTTCACGAGATTTCAAAAATTCCAGTACATTCCGAGGGGTTTTAAAAGACTTTAAATTATTTCAGGGATTTGAAAGAATTTTATAGGATTTCAAAGCTTTTATTAGAGTATTTAAAAATATTCCAAGGATTTTCATAGAATTGAAAAAACATTTTTTAGAGATATCAAGAAGTTTCATCTGATTTTAGAGGATTATTTGAAGATAATTTTTGGGTTTTCAGAGTATTCAAAAGTATTTTACCAGATCTACGCGATTTTATGGGTTCTCTAAGGTATTTTTAAAGACGTTGATTAAATTAAATTTCAAGGGACTTGTCGGAATTTCTACGGATTTTAGAAATTTTAAGGAATTTAAAAAAATTAGAGTTTTTCAGAGATTTTAGAAGATTTTAGAAGATTTCAACAGAACTCTAAAGTGTTTTTGATACAACAAAATACAGAAAATGACAACCTTACACGTTCTGATCAAAGATTTTATTTAATCATAATTACTGATTAAAACATTAAAAGTTACTGACTAGATTGATTGAAATGACTGATTTAATTAGTGAAAGTTACTGATTACGTCGTTCAAAATTACTTCGTGTAGATCATTAAAAGTTACGTTTTTTTTGAGAATTCATGTTTCTTTTATCAAAAATTGATTTACTTTGCTGAAAGTTGAACCACTTTGTTAAAAATTCGTTATTTTTTATTGAAAATCAATTTTTTAAAACTTTTCTTTATTTAAAGTTATAATCTTTTTTAGCTTTATATTTATTTTATTGAAAATGAACTATTTTGTTGAAAATTCGTTTCTTATAGTTTAAAATTAATTTTTGTAATTCAAAATTTAACTATTCCAATTTTTATTGAAAATTTATTTTTCTTTACTTGCAAATTCAACTATTTGGCAGAAAATTAATCTTTTTGGCGGAAAATTCTTTTTTGTTTGAATTCAATACGAGTAGTTTGAAAGTTGAACTGTTTTTATAAAAATTCATTCGTTTGGTAAATGATTCATTGTAAAAATTGAAAATTAATCTATTTGGTTAAAAATTATTCTTTTAAAATTGAAAAATTAACTTTTCGGTTGAAAAATCATGTATTTTCTTGGAAATTTATTTTTTTTGTTGTAGAAAATTAATCTTTTTGGCGGAAAATTCATATCTTTTTAAAAATTAATCTACTTAGTTGAAAGTTTAACTACTTTTTTGAAAATTTATTTTTTTGTTTATTGATTTATAATTTTATTTAAAAATGTATTTCTATAGTGGAAAATTTAACTAATTTGTTGAAAATTCGTTGTTTTTATAGTAGAAAATTAATTTTTTCAACTGTTCTTTTTTTGATCCAAAATTTATCTTTTTTTCTGGCAAATTCAACTATTTGGTTGAAAATTCGCCTTTTTTGGTAGAAAATTATCCTTTTTGGCAGAAAATTCTTGTTTATTTTCAAATTCAACTCGAGTAGCTTGAGAATTTAATTTTTTGGTTAAAAAATCATGTATTTTCCTGATAATTCATCTTTTTCGGCAGAAAATTAATATTTGTTACGGAAAATTCATATTTTTCCAAAAATTCATCTACTTGCCTGAAAATTATACAATTTTATTAAAAAATTATCCTTTTTGGTTATAAAGTCAACTGTTTTGTTTAAAATTCGTATTTTTTGTTAAAGATTCTACTGTTTTTAATAAAAAATTACAATCTGTTTTATTTTAGATATTAACTATTACAATTTGCATTACAATTTTGTTGAAGTCATTTTTTTCGTTAATGATTTATCATTTTATTAAAAAATTTATTCCTATAGTGGAAAATCTAACAATTTTGTTGAAAATTCGTTATTTTAATGGTTGAAAGTTAATTTTTTTTATTGAAATTTCATATATTTCATTTTTTGGTTGAAAGTTATTTTTTTTTAGTTGAAAATTTGTTTTCATTGATAAAAAATAAATCTTGCGCTGAAAATATATCTTTTTGGTTCAATTCAACTGTTTTTCATTTATAATTGAAATATCGTTTTTTACGTTGGAAATTCAGCTTTTTTGGTGGAAAATTAATCTTTTGGACTGAAAATTAGTTTTTTTTTCAATTCAACTAGGGTAAGTTGAAAGTTAAACTGTTTTTATAAAAATTTATTATTTTGGTTAATGATTCATCATTCAAGCTGGAAATTGATCTGTTTGGCTGAAAACTAATCTTTTTAAATTGAAAATTTAACTTTTTGGTTAAAAAAATCATGTATTTTTCTGATAATTCATCTTTTTTGGTAGAAATTTGATTTTTATTTGATTCAACTACTTGTTTGAAAATATAACTATTTGGTTGGAAAAGTAGCTTTTTTTCTTGAAAAAAAATGTTTTTTCAGTTGTAAATCAATCTTTTTGGTTGACATTTTTTGTATTTGGTTGAAAATTCGTCTTTTTTCGAAGAAAGCTAATCTTCTTAATTAAAAATTCATCTTTTTTGGTTAAAAATTCAAGTAATTGGTTTAGAGTCTCTCATTTGAAACTTAACTATTTCGTTGAAAACAATTTTTGTTGTTGAAAAAGGATTTTGTGAATTGATAATTTAACTATTCCATCTCTATCGGAAATTTACATTTTTTGGATGAAAATCAAACAAACCGGGCAATTCAAAATGACTGATTTCATCAATGAATCAAATTGACTGATTTGAAAAGTCACTTTTAACTCATTTCTCAGTCGTCGAATCCGTATTATTCTAATCAGTCAAAAATTGCTTCGAATGAGTTATTTCAGACAAAACGATGAAAAATCGTTCGGATTTTCATTCAGAAAAAGAGAAATGAACTAACGAGTGACCCGGTTTCCCCAGCGTGTCCCGGTTAGCCCCGGCTTACGGTACCACAAACTCCTATCAGTCAATTCGCAACGTAAATCATTTTTATCAATACTTTCTTTTATTTTACTACTTTTCTCATTAGAGGCAATTTTTCTAACATCAAGTTAAGCCTCATTGCAACTTAGTGGACACGGCTTTTTACTAGCTTTTATCGTTGATGTATCCCTTTCCGCAGAAGACAATTCACAATTTAATGGAAGGAAAAGACGCATTAGACACTTGAATATTTTTTCCTTGTTTTTAAAGAAGAAAGTAGTAAAGATTTAAAGACTTCCTCTCGTTTTCACTCTTATAATGTTTTTTTTTCTATCATGCATGAATCAGAAATGAATATCGAAGGAAGTGGTAGGTTGATGGAGGCCTCGACTCTGTTGGTTACAGAGCGTGAAGTTCTTCGTTTCATCCATCTTTCCTTACTCATCATGTGCCCAATCCAGTCACTTTGAGCCGTTATACAAGCATTATACATAAGCAAATTTTGCATATATATATAATTATATTATTATATTATTATTATAATTATATATAATATGAGACAATATATAGGAATAGCAGGGAATATCAGGGATATTCAGATTTAGGACCTGCCTGCCCGACAGCCGAGGCGGCCCTCCACAACGTGCGGCTGAGTACTCTCCGCTCTGCACAGTTGAACCTGCCGCTGCTTCGTTAAAAAGCCCGATCCAAATAAATCCCTCTGCGTACAAATTCCACATACTACATATATACTATCAAAAAATCAGAAAAAAATCGATTTTTTGTTCCGGTCAAATAGAAATACTCCCTTAATGAAAACCAATGAGAAAATCTTAGTTATTTGTGCTTGAAAGTTCATTGTTTTCAGTAGAAAAGTCTACTTATAAATTTTTGGTTATAAATTCTTATATCCTTTTTTGGTATGAAAGTGAATTATTTTTTCGAAAATTTAACAATTTTGTTCAAAAGTCACAATTCTTGGTTGAAAATTCAACTGTTTTGTTGAGAATTCGTTTTCTTGGCTTGAAAATTCAACAATTCAATTGCATTTTTTTTTCTTCCTTGACTTATAAATAGGCTTGGTTGAAAATTCAATTATTTTGTTGAACAATCATCTTTTCGGTTTGAAAATTCATCTCTTTCTGTAAGAATTTAATCGTTTGCGGTAAAAAATGCAAGTGTCTGGTTAACAATTAATCTGTTTTGATCAAAAATTAACTTTTTTGTTAAAAATTTGATTGTTTTGTAGAAAATTTGTATTTTTTGCTTAAAAATTTAACAATTCAGTAGAAAATTCAACTATTTGGTTAACAATGTATGCATTTTGTTGATAATTCGGCTTTTTTTAAATAGAACATCAATTTTTTTGGTTAAAAATTCATTCTTTAACAGAAAATTTAACTGTTTTGTTGAAAACTCAACTGGATAAAGTTTACTTTTTTGTTGATAATTCAACTGTTTTGTAGAAAATTCACCATTTTGGCTTGAAAATTCAACAGTTTGGTATTTTTTTGAAAATTCGTTTTCGATTTGTAAAATCCAACTATTGTTTATTTTTAATTAAAACTTTTTTTATGAAGTATCAACTGTTTCAGGTTTCGTTGAAAATTCATATTTTTAGGCTGAAAATTCGTATTTTTGAATTAAAAAGTAATTTTTTAAACTGAAAATTCAATTTTGTTGTAGAAAATGCATTTTTTTTCATTTAAAAATAATTCTCTTCAATGAAAATTTAACCATTACATTTTTGGTTAAAAGTTAATTTCTATTCTCGTTTTAAAATTTGTTTTTTTTTTTAGTTAAAAATTTAATCTTTTGTTTAGAACTTGTCTTTTTGGGTTGAAACCTACATTATTTTGCTAGGAAATTCATTTTTTTGCGGTTAGAAACTAAACTGTTATGTAGAATATTCGTCTTGTTTTGTTATATAAAACTGTTTTTGTATTGAAAATAAAAATTTTTGGGTGAAAGGTCAAATATTACATTTTTCTTAGGAAATAATTTGTTTGTTGATGAATCATGTTTTTAGTGGAAAATCCTTTTTTTCAAATTCAACTCTTTTGTCAAAATTTCTTTTTTTATCTGAAAATTAACGTATTCTATGTTTGGTTAATAACTGAACTATTTTGTTGAAAAATCAACTATTTGGTAGAAAATTCTTGTATTTTATTTTTGGTTGAAAATTCATTTCTTTATTCAAAATTTTAAATATTTTGTTGAAAATATATGTATGTTGGTAAAAAATTGTACTTCTTGTTGAAAAATTTATCTTTTTTAGTTGAAAATTCGCCATTTTTGTAGAAAATTCATCTTTTTGGTCAAAAATTCAACTATGTTGTTAAAAGATGATATTTTTAATGTGATTGTTATTGTTAAAATTTTATCTTTCCAGTTGACAATTCTCGGTGGAAAATTCAACTATTTGGTTGAAGATACATGTATTTTGTTGAAAATTTGTCTCTTTTAGCTGAAAATTCATTTATTTTGCTGAAAAATTTTATTTTTTGGGTTGAAAACTCAATTTTTTTTATAGAAAATTCTTCTTTTTGACTTGAAATTCAACATTTTGAATTACATTTTTTTTGTTTGAAAATTAATTTCTTCAATTAAAAACTTAATTATTTCATCTCTGGCTGTAAACTTAACTATTTTGTTAAAAATTTAACTATTTGGTTAAAAATTAATTTTAGTTGTTATTGAAGGTTACAGTTAAAAATTAAATATTTTGAATTTCTTTTTTAGTTGTAAATTCAACTATTTGGTTGTTAGTTCATGCATTTCGTTAAAAAATTCGTCGTTTTTTGTAGAAAATTAATCTTCTTAGTTGAGAAATTCATCTTATTGGTGAAAAAATCAACTATTTGGTTAAAATTTAATTATTTTCTTGAAAATCTTCAAACTAAAAACTCTTAGTTGTAATGTATACGAATTCTCTTTTTTTATAAGACAATTTTTAAAACAAAAATTTGATTTGCATTAACCTGATTGATCTCCTAGATGTAAGGTTGTTTTAATATCTTAAAGAAAAATTAGTGTATAGAATTCCTGAAAATAAAAACAAGAATCTAATGACCAAATTTGGACAACCACCATGAAATGCTTCCATTGTAAATAGAAAAAAAATGTCTTAAAAAAAACCCTCTGGACAAAAATAAAAAAGAGGAAAGAAGAATGTGAAGGCAACCAACCAAATTCCCTTCCTTCTCTTTTTTATTTCTATTATTATCCAATAATAGATAATAATAGAAATAAAAAAAGGAAGGGGATTTGGTTGGTTGCCTTCTCATTTTTCTTTCCTCTTTTTTATTTTTGTCCATAGGGTTTATTTTTTCTTTTTGTATAAGAAAACACTTGTTTTTCTTTTTACAATGGGAGCCTTTTATTATGGTTGTCCAAATTTGGTCGTTGACTTTTATTATTTTATTTTTAGGAATTCTATACATTAACTTGAGCATTGGACGTTGAATGGAATTTCGAATTTGATTTTAATCCAATTGAAAATTCTCAATTCGAAATTTAGATTTTTCAGCAACCATGATTTGATATTTACATTCCTTGCTTTAGATATCTAAATATTGTCTAGAATCATTGCAACTGGGTTTGCATCACATCCACTGAATCTAATTATTCTGTAACATCCTTCGGTCTGAATGTGAAAATGAAAAAAAATTGTTGTGCTAAAAATGAATTTCGTGATTGAAAATGGAAAACGTGACTCTCACGAGATGAGGTGCATTTGCAGAATTGAGAATTTGCCTGCAAAATGCAGGATGAGGTCATTGAGGAAGTGACTACCGATTTCCATGAGTCCTTCTTGCCAGTTGGACGTAACGGTTAATGCATCAGCAATCGCTAGAGCGAAAGGGAAACACTCTTGCTTTACGTTAGAATATTATGTAAGACCAAAATATTCACTCTAACGGATTTCATTTATTTTCAATTTTTCCTCATGTTTTATTCAAAATTTTCCTACTGTTCAAAATACACCTGGAAATTTACTGGAGATTCGAGAAAAAAAAACTTTCGATATTTTAATTTGCATGGGAAGAATCCGATAAATATCCTAATAGAAATTTTAATAATACTAGCAGTCTTGCGCGCGCCTATTAATTTTTTTTAATGAAAAAGAATAAACAAAATTTTTTTTCTCCATGTTATTCATATTCAATGAATGTTTTCATTTTTTTTCTCTGCTAAAGGAGTCATGGATTTATCATAATGTATTTGTATGTAAATTATGCCATCGTTAGCATCTGGAAAAAATTTTGAACATAATTATAATTCAATTTATTATAATTGGCTCTCAGATTTGTTTAACACTGATTTTTAAATTATATTACTAGGATACATTTTTTTTCTATAAATGAAAAGAAATGTTATTTCTAAAATAAATTGGGCATTGTTCGTTATAACATGTATATTTGCTCGACAATTATTGTCTTTACTTCATGGTAATCCATTTGCCACTAATGTTTTATTATGCATTGAGAAATGCAGTGAATATTTTCATAAAAATTTAATTTTCCATTTTTTATCATCAATGATGCAAGTTATTACGAAAAAGTGAAATGTATTTTGATATAACTTTTTTTATACGTGAATATTTTTATGTTAAGATTTTTATCGTATCTGTTGTTGTTACAGTCTCTTTCTTATTGAAAGCTGAATTCAACACAAAATTTTTGAAAAATATATTTTTTTTTCTTTTGCGGAAATCTGTTTGTTATTTTTTTTAGAATAATTTTTTTAACGTATCGGATGATTTACTCTCAGTAACATTTTCTCCTGATATATTCTGCTTTATTTAATTATATAAATATATATATATTTATATTGATATTCTAATATAATGCAAAATGATTTGGTAATTATTCAGGGTGAATTTCAAATGAATTTAAAATAATTACGAAACATATTAACATTTTAAATATGTATGACATGTTTTTATTATCATAAAATGTATGCATATCACATCAACTCATAAAATCAAAATTTCTTATATCAAAAAATCATAAGCTCTTAAATTTATAATCTCATATTCTCATAATCACAGGTGAATCACAAAATTTGATCTAGAATCCTGTAACAAAAAAAAATTATTTATATTATATGTCCATAATGTTGAGTCATGATTTGCAAAATTTATAAACAATAATTTATTATGTATATATAAATACCTATATAATACATTAAAGTAAAACATTAATCATAGAGATACATATTTTTAATTAAATATTTATGAATTAAAATTCTTTAAAAACTGATAGTTATTATAATAAATTTAAATTTAGAATTTAAAATTTAAAGATTTTTCGGGTTTCAATCGTGTGCGAAACTATGAAAGTTGCCGACGTTTCGTGAACATTGCAGTTCACATCTTCAGGGCTGACCTGAAACTGAGGTTTCAGGTTATGTTGTTCTTATATATGTATTCTCTACGATGCCTGTGATTGGCCAGAGTGCCCCATGGTGGGGACTGCTTGAACTTGATTGGCCAATTAAGTCTTTTTTAAAAAACCCGGGAGGATGGAAAGCCAAATCGGATTGGTATTATATCCATTGTCTCTATTGATGTTATTAGGGTGTTTCAAGATTTCGATTGCTTCTCTATGTTTTCTTGGGAATTTATTAGACGTTTTAGCGATGACGGTTGTTTTGTCAAATAAGATACTATGTCCTGTTTCGATATGATGCTCAGCTACTGCTGATTGTGTGAAATGTTTTAGCCTAACTTTACTCTCATGTTCTTTTACACGTTGACTTACCGCCCTCCCGGTTTCTCCAATATAGACTTTACCACAAGAACAAGGGATTTGATATACTCCCGGATCACTGAAAGGTTCCTTTTTATCTTTAGGGTTGTTTAAAAGTTGTCCTATTTTTGCAGGTGGTTTAAATATAGTTTGGATGTTGTGTTTGTTGAGAATTCTTCCTATTTGTTCCGTGATACCTTGAATGTAGGGTAGGGTGGTGGTTGTTTTCCTCTCTCTTTCTTTATTAGGTTGTGTTGACTTGTTTTCTTGAGTGTATTTTCTTATTGCTTTATTAATTTGTTTGTTTGTGTAATCGTTTTGTATTAGGATTTGTTTAACATTTTGTAATTCCTTTTGTAAGTTATCTTTATCTGTTATGGAGACAGCTCTGTATACAAGGGAATTGATGACCGATTGCTTTTGAGATGGGTGGTGGTGGGAGGAGGCATGCAGGTATCTGTTTGTATGCGTGGGTTTTCTGTAAACTTCATGTCCTAATGTGTTATCAGATCTTTTATAAACTAGTACGTCCAAGAAAGGTAATTTTCCGTTTTGTTCAATTTCCATAGTGAACTTGATATTAGGGTGTATTTTATTGATGAAATCGAAAAATTTGTTTAGTTCTTCTAGTCCATGTCTCCAGATGACAAAAGTGTCGTCAACGTAACGGCACCAGAATTCCGGTTTAAGCTTGGATTTGTTAAAGATTTTAGTTTCTAAATTTTCCATAAAAATGTTAGCTATTACAGGTGAGATTGGAGATCCCATTGCTGCTCCTGAGGTTTGTTCGTAGAATTGGTTATTGAAAGAGAAATAGGTATTAGTAAGACAGTGTTCTATTAAAGGTGTGAGATTGGAGGGGAAGTTTGCAAAGGATTTAATAATATCGATTGTATCAGAGATTGGTACTTTTGTAAAGAGAGATACTACGTCGAAACTTACTAGGATGTCTTGGGGTTGAATGTGAATCTGTTGTATTTTTCTGATGAAGTCAAAAGAGTTTTGGATGTGTGTGATAGAGTTTCCTGTGAAAGGCTTAAGTTTTTTGGCGAGAAAGCGTGCTAGGTTGTAAGTTGGAGAGTTTATTGCGCTGACGATCGGCCTGAGTGGGATGTTGTTTTTGTGAATTTTTGGGAGTCCGTAAAGTTTTGGAGAGATAGGATTAGTAGGGTTTAATTTAGATATTGTATCGTCGTCAAGATTTGAGTCTTTTAGGAGGCTTTTTGTTTTTCTGGTTATTGTTTTTGTGGGGTCTTTTTTAAG
>CAKNXH010002226.1:41872-63872 GCA_932178445.1 Andricus quercusramuli | reverse complement strand
ACTTTTTTGTTTGAAGATTGTTCATTTTGGTTAAAAATTGTTTGGTTGAATATTCGTTTTTTTTTCGTTAATAATTAATTTTTTGAACTAAGAATATAACTATTTCATTTTTAGTGAAAATTTGTTTTTATTTGTAGAAAATTCATGTAATCTGTTTAAATTTCGATTTTTTTTGTAAAAAAATAAGATTCTTGGAAATTTATTTTTTTTGCTAAAAACTGAACTATTTTGTTAAAAGTTGAACTGTTTGGTTGAAAATTCATTCATCTTGTTGAAAATTCATTTTATTCAGTAAAAACTTATCTTTCTTGGTGGAAAGTTTAGCAACATATAATAGTTATATAGTTAATTATTATTTTAGTCGGAAAAGGTTTATTTGAAAATTTAACTATTTCATTTTTGAGGTGAATTTGTCTTTCTTAGTTGAAAATTCATGAACTTTGTTAAAAATTCGTCTTCATTAGTAGAAAATTCATGTTTTTCGTGAGAACTTTAATTAATTGATTGAACTACTTTCTCAAAAATTCAGTTTTTGTTTGAGGAAATACATCATTTTAGATTAAAACGTTTTTATTGAAAATGTACCCATTTTCTTGAAAATTATTTTTTTTGTTAAAAATAAAGTTAAATTTGTGAACTGAAAAGTTAACTATTTCATTTTTTGCGAAAATTTGTCTTTCCTAATTGAACCTTAGAGGTCCGTGGTTCGATCCCTGAGTCGGTACCTCTTAAAATTTTTCTGTGTACCTTTACCGAGATTCTGGTGGTTCGGATCCCACCTCAAGCTGTAGTATCCATCTTAAGCCAGAGACATGAATAATAATAATGACAATATTTTTTTATTTAGAGAAAAAAATTAATAGATTTCTTCTTCTTTTTCAGGCATACATGAGGCCTGGAAAGACAACAGCAGTACAGATTGCAAGGATTGCGGCTCTAACATTAATTACGATGACGGTGCTCCTGGGAAGCTTCATCCTTGCAGCATCCTGGATTGAGGCTCGAGCATCATGCACGCCAGAGGCGATAGCAGCAATGCAGGCCAGATTACACATTCAAAAATTGCATGAAAACAATTACAATTCTCAATCTCAGGGAGAGTTTCTGAAGCACCTTCAGCCAGCTGCGCTTGTCCAGGTAAGGCCTTGCAATATCCTATCCAATTCCAATTATTAAAAAGCGCATGGCGCCATTTTCGATTATTTCTCGAACCATCCTGAAATTACTGGAAACAATTTGAAACTATTGTTGTCCGGAAACTCGTATTTATGATTGGTTTGAGCTGTCCTTCTATTTCGTGTTTTGGAAAAGAAAGATAACAAACTTCAAGACTTTAGATTTCTTTTATCGTTGCTATGGTGAATTTCTTATGTTTTTTTAAACAAACTGAGAAAATTCGTCTCAAAAAGACTATTCGGAAACTATTATAATCCGTTGAATTTGACACTTTTAATTATTTTTTCGTGAAATGGTTATCAATTTGGACAGAACAGCTGAATCATAAACCAAAACAAAATTAATTTTTATTAGTTGCATTTTTAACCAAAAAGGATTAAATTGTTTCCGAAAGAGGCGAATTAAGTTAATAATTTTTCAACGAAATAGATAACTTTTCTACCAAGATGATTTATTTTGTACCAAGAAGACGGATTTTTAACAAAATAAATACATTGTCATCCGAATAGATGAATTTTTAATCAAAAAAGGTTAATTTCCAACCAGTTGCATTTTTTACCAACGAAGACGAGTTTTCAACAAAATAGTTGAATTCTTAATAAAAAGAGATTAATTTGCAAATTAAAAAGACGAATTTTTAACCATATTCAATTTTTTATCAAAAAACATTTTTCTGTCCTGAAAAAAAATGTCACTCAAATTGTAATTTTAAAGGATAAATAATTTTGAATACAAAATAAACATTACAATTAAACATTTACTTTTTAAGTTTATTTGTTAATTTGTTTTTAGGGTTTCATAAATATATAATTTTCCTAGGATTCTTGGTAAAATAAGAAAACACTCAAAGATTCAAGATAAGTAGAAAAAGTATAATTTTTTTATTTTTAAGGATTTTGCAAAATTCTAGGAAAACTTTGAATCAGTTTAAAAGATATTTATGGCAGAAATATTTTGAAATATTCTGATACCTTTTTAGATTTTCTTTAAAAATTCATTTTTCAAAGTAAATAATCATTGCAAATTTTCCCAGGAATCTTGAAAAAAGTTTTCTATTTTCTTGAAGCCTTTCATAATTCTTAAAAGGCTTTGAAATTTGTTTCAAAATCTTCCAAAATTAACATTTTTTTTTAAATTTTTGGAATATTTTAAAGAATATTCAAAGAGATTTGAAAATATTTCAAAAGACTTACAAAATTATCATAACAAAATCTGGAAGATTTGAAGGCAATTTTTAAAATTTTGCAGAATATCAAGAAAAATTTGGAAAAGTTCGAATAATTCTGAAAGATATTCAGAAAGTTTAAAAGTTATGGACACTTTGAAGAAAAAAATTAAAATTTGAAAAGTACTTTGTCAATTTTCTCTCAAAATGTATTGCTTTAAATACAAAATCAGTTAAAATTTTCGCAGTATTCTTTAAAAAAGTTTTTTATTTTCTTGAAGCCTTTCATACTTCTTAGAAGGCTTTAAAATTTTGTTCAAAATCTTCAAAAATTAACATTTTTTTTGTTGAAATTCTTCGAAATCTTTTCAAATTTCAATTTTTTTTAAGTTTTCATAACTTTTAAACCTTCTAAATATCTTTTAAAACTATTCGAACTTCTCAAAATTTTTTTCAATATTTTGGAAATTTTTTAAAAATTGCCTTGAAATCTTCCAGATTCTGTTATGATAATGTTGTGAGTCTTTTTAAATCTTTTCAAATCCCTTTATATATTCTTTAAAAATTAATTATTCAGGCTAAAAAGTCATTTTGAATTTTCCCATGAAATTTAACAGAATTTTGTCATTATCGTGAAACTTTCTAAAATCCTTAAGAAGCTTCAAAATTATTATTTCCAAATATTCAAAAATATAAATTTTTCAAAACTTTTTTGAACTGCTTCCAATTTTCAAATTTATTTTGAAACTTTTCAAATTTCCTGAATGTCTCTTAATCGGCCACATTTATTTTCGAAATTGTAGGAAATAATTCAAAAAGTTTGAAAATCGTTGTCAATTTTCACTTTAAATGTATTTCTTTAAATACGAAATCAGTTAACATTTTCCCAGAAATTGTGAGAAATCTCTTTATTATCTTGAGATCTTTCAAAATCTTGAAGAAGCTTCAAAATTTTATTTTCCAAATATTCAAAAATGTACGTTTTGTCTAACTTTTTTGAAATCTTTTCAAGTTTTTAATTAGTTTTGAATTTTTTTAAATCTTCTAAATGTGTTTTCAACTTTATAAACATTTTTTTTTATAAAACTTTGTAATCTTGCTAATTAAACTTTATTTTTTATATTTTTTTGCTAATTTCTTAATAAACTCTATCTAATAATATAACTTATTTCAGTTAACGAGGAGTTTTTCTTGGCTGTACAAAACAGTTCCTCTTTCAATAAGATGTTCTAAATGTCTTTCAAACTGACTTGAATTCATCCTAAAATTGTTTAAAATCCTGAAAAATGAAAAATTGTACCTTTTTGACAGATCTGAAAGCTTTAAAATAATTTTTGAATTTATTAAAAATTTGTATTCAAGTTTTTTATCTCAACAATTTTTTATTGTTGATCCACAAAATTGAACAACTCTTTCAAACATCCTAAAAACAGGCATTCGCGCGTAGCGCGCTGTTGCTACTTGTTCATTTATTAAAAAGCGCATGGCGCCATTTTCGATAAATTCTCGAACCACCTCGAAATTACTCGAAACAATTTTGAACTATTGTTGTCGGGAAATCCGCATTTATGATAGAATGAAGTTTTAATTTGTTTTGCCATTCAAAAATAGAGTCTGAAAACTTCAGGTTTATGAGAAATTTAAGGTTATCTGAATAATATATATTCAATAATAATAATCAATGTAAGAAAGGTGTTCAGCATTTTGATATACAAAATGTAATTTTTAGATTTTTGAAAATTTCAAAAATGAAGAAGACTTTTAAGAATTTTAGAAGATTTCAAACAAGGATGGGAAAGATTTTCAAGCAAAAATATTTCTCATAATTCATGGGATAATTTAAACTGATTTTTTATTTTGAAAAATTAATTAGGTATTTTCAGTTCAACCATCAGCTAACTTCACTTCGTTGAGTCCTGAGGGGAAAACAATAGAGAAAATGCATGGGACAAAACTTTATTTTGGTAATATCTTCATAATGAATAATAATTATTACTACTTTATTATGTCACTGAATAGTTCTTAACAAATAACAACTATTTTTCAAATACATTTATATAGAAAAAATTAGTTTTTACGAAGATATTAACAAAATAGGGCAAAAATGGACCGAATCCCATGCATTTCATCCATTGTTTTCCCTTCAGCAGCTAACGAAGTGAAGTTAGCTGATTATGAAGTGAAAATACCTAATTTTAATATTATATTTAAAAAAAGTTTTAACATTTCAAAAGATTTCCAAAATTGTCAAAATAGAATGTAGGAGATTTGAAAGCAAGTTTTTTAATTGATCAGAATTTCAAGAAAAATGTTGGCAGAATTCGAAGAATTTTAAAAGATATTTAGAAGGGTTACAAGTTTTGAAAATGGTTAAAATATGATTTTAAGTTAGAAAAATTTCCAAAAATTAAAAACAAAATATACATTTTTGAAGATTTACAAAATAAATTTCGAAAGTTTTTAAGAAGTTTGAGAAGTTTCAAGAAAATAAAAACATTTCTTGGGATTCCTGGGGAAATTTTTAATTACTTTTAATTTTTAAAAATTAATTTTCAGAGAAAATTTGGAAAAGTTTAAAAATATTTCAAAATATCATTATAATTTCAAAATAGTTCTACAAATTTCGAAAATATCAGGAAAATTCAAGTGCAATTTTTTTTTTAATTTTGAAAGATTTTTCAAAATTTTAAGAATATTTCGAGTCAATCCAAAGGACATTTATCATCCAAACTTCTAAAAGTCCTAAGTATCTTTCAAACTGAATCGAATTTTTCCTAAGAAAGAACTATTATTCCAAACTTGTATTTTGTATTCAAAGGAATTTAATCTGTTTTGGTTGGGAATTCCACTATTTTGTGGAAAATTCATCTTTTTCGGTTAAAAATGCAACTAATTGAAACATAATCTTCTTTTCTCGAGGATTCAACTACTTTGTAAAAAATTCATTGTTTTTTTAGTGAAGGTTCATTTTAGTTAAAAATTCATCTTCTTCGTTGACAATGTCACAATTTTGTTAAAAATTCTTCTTTTTTGGTACAAAATTAATCTATTCCCTTAAAAAAATCGTCTCTTTTTGAGAAAACAAATTTCAAACATTTTTTAATCAATTTTTACATAATTTGTGATTTGAAAAAATATATTTTCATGAAAAGTGATTCTTTTTGTTGAAGAATTAATTTAAAGAGAATATTAAACCAAATTTTAAATAAAAATAAATTTTTGCATATTTGTAAAAAAAACTTGAAAGCTTTTTAAGAATTTTGAAAGGTTTCAAGATAATAAAAAAAAAAATTATCAAGATTTGTGGGAAAATTTTGAATAATTTTTTATTTTACAAAATTTATTCTAGGACTATATTTAAAAAAATTTAAAAACGTTCTAAAAGATTTCCAAAATGGTCAAAAAAGAATCTGGAAGATTTTCCTGAATTTTTTTTCTGATTTTACAGAATTTGTTCAAAGTTTTAGGAAAAATTCGAATCATTTTAAAACATATTTAATAGTTTTCAAAAAAATGCAAACCTAATTTAAATTTTGAAAGAATTTCAAAAAACTTAAAATAAAATGCTTCAAAGTAATAAAAAAATGTTTTCAAGATTCCTGGGAATATTTAAAGTGATTTTTTATTTTGAAGAATTAATTTGATGATAATATTTAACAATATTTTAAATCATTAAAAAAGAGTTCCAAAATTTTAAAAAGATACAAAAATAATTTTTGACTTGAAATTATTTCAACAAATTTGAAAAAAATTAGAGTTTTAAAGATTTGGAACAAAAAACCTAAACGCTTTTTAAGAATTTTGAAAGGTTTCAAGAGAATACAAAATTGTCTTTATTTAAATTTTTAATCTACGTATAAAATTACATATACATTCCCAACCAAATAGCTGAATTTTGAATCAAGAAGATTATTTTTTATTTAAAATAAAACAAATTTTCAATCAAATAGTTGAATTTTTAACTTAAAAATAATAATTAAAAAAAATGGAAAAATTAAATTTCCAAAAAAAATAACAACAAATTTTCAAAAAACAGTTAAATTTTTAACAAAATAAATTAAATAGTTGTCCGACATTTTTTTTTTGTATTAAAATAAAATTTATTCTTCTTTCCTGATGTGAAAATAATTATGAGAGCAATTTAACTTCCTATAATGAAGGACAGCAGCAAGAAATTACTTTGGACGCATGGGACTTTAGTTATTATTTAGAGGAAACCAAACGAATTAGGGTCCGGATGCAGTAAGGGGACGAGCAGTCAAAACGCTAAAAAGTATTGTCCAAGCTCGTGATATTCAAATTTTATCATTGAAAATTTTGAATTGTTAAAAATACGAGTTTGTAGAGAATAATGAAACAGAAGCTGCCCATTGTTTATTAATAATTAATTGCAGATTAACACCGGTCGCTGAAATATAAAAAAAAAAAAACGTGGTTAAACCAAATTTCAGATGGTTTTAATAACATTTGGTTGAGTTATGACTATGTTTGAAAAAATAATAGAATTCAGGTTTTTTTTTTACTTTTTCAATTTTGTTATTAAAAATATTCATCGGACAAGAAACTTCAAAAAAAGTTGTATATTTAAAAAATCTAATAATAATAACAATATGCATTAAATTTTTTAACTTTAAAATTTGGTGGGCACGGGGCGCTTGGACAATAATTTTTCGCGTTTTCGAGCGCTCTTCCCCTTATTGCATCTGGGCCCTCAATGACCCGCCGGATGCAATAACCAGCCCTACGCTCTTTTCAAAATGGAAACATAAATTTTTTGAAAACGTAGAATTCTACATAATAAGGGAATGAAACTTTTTCCTTTCAGAATTTTTTTTGCCGAACCCTTATTTTTAATAATAAAAACGAAACATTGAAAAAAAGACCCTGATGTGATTAAGTTTTAAAACTTAATTCGTTCTGGCTCGGCCAAATATTATCGAAATGAGCTCATATTTGTAGGACGTATCCAAAGTACTCTAGCGATACCTAGGAAATCTTGAAAAAGTCAACAATCGCTTATTGTTTAATAATATTTCATTGTAAAATGAGGTCAATCGATAATTCTGTTTTCTTGGTTTCGCTGGTAAAAAGTATCTAGGTAACTTCGACTTTCAAACAACTTCCAGTGAGTAATTTGTTCAGCAATGTTGAATGAAGTTTTTTGGAAAATCTCATATCGAATCGTTGAAAATTTACTAAGATATTCAGATTGAGAAAAAGTACTCGACGTCTGCCCGCGCAGGTTGAACTTCGAGAACGCTGCCTGACAGAGCAGTCCTCGCGGCGCATTAGCTAACAGCGCGGGCAGACGTCGAGTACTTTTTCTAAGTCTGCATATCTCAGTAAATGTTCAGCGATTGGATATGAAATTTTCCTACAAATATCAACTGATTTCAATAATATTTGACCGGGTTAGAAAGATTTAAGTTTTAAAGCTTAATTAAATCAGGGAGAAACTTTTTTTCAATATTTCGTTTTTATTATTAAAAATAAACGTTTGGCAAAAAAAATTCTAGAGGGAAAAAGTTTCGCTTCCTTATTATCTAGAATTCTACGTTTTCAAAAACTCGATTTTTCGATTTTGAAAATTGTCTTCCTTTGAGACGATCGGACAATACTTTTACGAGCTTTCGAGCATCGGGCTGGTTATTGCATCCGGAGGGTCAATTAGGTTCTAGCTCTTTTTTAGAATTCATGCCTCGATTTCATGAGTAATCAAAACTTTTTCGTCGACTTAACTCGGAAACGACTTTGTTCCTAATTTTCTAAGAACTGTTTGTTGACACGGTTACTCGTCACTTCAAAGTGTAGACTCTGTGAAAATGTAATGAGACTGGTCATTCTTGAGAAACTAGACAATTTCTTAATGATGGTCTCCCTTTTTTATACTTTTCCCCCTTTTCCCCTTTTTTCAAAAATTGCGAATAATTATCATTAAATTAGTATTTTTAAAAAAGAATTTTAATGTAAAATCAGAAAATTATGAAGCATCATGAAATTCCCAATTTTTAACAATTTTAGGTTAGATTAGTGTTTTATACCGAAATAGGGTATTTTTAATAAAAAATATTAGATTACGAAGAAAATTTATAATTTTGAACAATTTTCTGTTATTCAACTATTTGGTTGAAAATTAATTTTTCTGGTTGATCATTTATCATTTTAGTTAAAAATTCATTTTTTTCGGTCAAAAATTAAATTATTTTGTTTTGAGATTCAACTATTTCATTTTTTGTAACAATTTATCCTTTTTAGTTAAAAATTCAACTATTTGGTTAAAAATTTACTTTTTTTGGTCGAAACTTAAATTATTTTGTTGAAAATTTGTTTTTGTTTTGACATTCAACTATTCCTTTTTTTGTACAAATTTATTTATTTTTGGTTAAAAATTCAACTATTTGGTTAAAAATGCATTTTTTTTGTCGAAAATCAAATTATTTTGTTGGAATTGTTTTGTTTTTGTTTTCACATTTAACTATTCCATTTTTTTGTAAATATTGATCTTTTTTAGTTAAAATTCATTTTTCCGTCATTTTTTCGGTCGAAAATCAAATTATTCTGTTGAAAATTTTATTTTTCAACAATCCACTATTCTACCTCTTGTAAAAATTTATCTTTTTTAGTTGAAAATTCAGTTTTTTAGTTGAAGATTCATAATTTTAGTTAAAAATTCATTTTTTTCGGTCGAAAATTAAATTATTTTGTTGGAAATTTGTTTAATTTTTGTTTTCACATTCAACTATTCCATTTTTTGTACAAATTGATCTTTTTTAGATAAAATTCAACTATTTGATTAAAAATTAATTTTTTTAGCCGATCATTCATCATTTTAGTTAAAAAGTCATTTTTTTCGGTCGAACATTAAATTATTTCATTGACATTTTTTTTTAACATTCCACTATTTCAAGTTTTGTAAAAATGTATGTTTTTTAGTTGAAAATTCATTTTTTTATTCGCAGATTCATAATTTTAGTTAAAAATTCATTTTTTTCGCTCGAAAATTAAATTATTTTGTTGGAATTTGGTTTTGGTTTTGTTTTTACATTCAACTATACCATTTTTTGTAAAAATTCATTTGTTTTAGTTAAAAATTCTACTATTTGATTAAAAATTAATTTTTTTAGCTGACCATTCATCATTTTAGTTAAAAAGTCATTTTTTTCGGTCGAAAATCAAATTATTTGGTAGAAAATTTTTTTTTCAACATTCCACTATTCCATTTTTTGTACAAATTTATCCTTCTTAGTTAAAAATTCTACTATTTGGTTGAAAATTCATTTTTTGAGTCAAAGAATCATAATTTTAGTAGAAAATTAATTTTTTTGATGAAATATTTAATTATTCTGTTGAAAATTTGTTGCTTGTTTTGGTTCATAATTTCTGTATTTGTTACACTTTTTTTTAGTGGAAAATAGTTTTCTAAAATTTTAAAATGCAAATTGTTGAAAATTAAACTGTTTTTATTTTAAAACAGAAATTTTTCTTAGTGGGAATATTAACCATTAAATTTTTGATTGAAAATTCATATATTTAAGTTGAAAATTCAATTTTTCTTTATAGAAAATTAATATTTTCAACCGAAAATTTAAGAATTTTACTGAAAATTCAAAAGTTTGATTGAAAATTAACTTCATTGTTGAAAATTCTCATTTCCGGACTAGAAATTTAACTGTTTTGTAGAAAACTCGTTTTGTTGGCTGAGAAATTCAACATTTTAATAGAAAATTCAACTATTTAGTAGAAAATTCAACTGTTTTGTAGAAAATTAATTTTCTTGTTGAAAATTATTTATCGTCATGAAAATTTAACTATTGCATATTTCGTTAGGAATTGATATTTTTTAGTTTGAAAATTTGACTATTTTATTGAAAATGAATGCAATTTGTTAAAAATTATCTGTTTGGTAGAATTTCAATCTTTTTGGTTAAAAATTCAATTTTTAACAATTTTAGATTATGTTTGTATTTTATACCGAAATAGGGTATTTTTAATAAAAAATATTAGATTCTGAAGAAGATTTATATTAAATATAAATATTTATATAAATAATTAAATTATTATATTTCAAAAAATATTTACAATTTTCAATAACTTTAGGTTATTTGGTGTGTTCCACCTGAAATTGGTATTTTAAAATAAAAATCGTCAGATTTGAGTTAAATGATTTTTGTTTAAAAAATAATAAAATTGACAAGCTTAAACAATTTCGGATTATGCTTACTGTTTCTCGTCGGAAATTGACATTTATTGAAAAAAAAAAATTTCAAAGACGATGAACATTTTAAACATAATTTTTATTTTCCTTACAATTTTTATTAAAAAAAAAAACTTTTTGCATGTGATTTTATTTTCTAGTTTAATTCAGAAATCATTGTAACTTTGTAGAATGTTGAGTTAATCGGAGCGCATCAAGACTGGATTGTAGTGGGACAAGGACAATCATTATGATCTTAAAATAAATGTAAAAGTCTGATTTGCAAGGAATGATTCATTCTTGAAAGTAACACTCCCTAGCGAAAGCTTCGGATTGAAATTCATTCTGAATCAATCCGAAATTTTCCGAATCATTCCGAAATTTGTATGCGAACCAATCAGTTTTCACTCTGATCTGAGTCCGAAACTTCAATTCAAATGAATCCGAATGAATCAGTTCAATCCGAATTAATCCGAATTTATCCGAATTTTTCGGAATCATTCGGATTGATTCAAATAGACCGGATTAATTCGGATCGATTCGGATTGAAAATTCTGATTCACTGGATTCACCGGATTCATTCCGATTGATTCGGATTGATTCGGATTGACCGAAATTATTCGGATTTAAAGTTCGGATTAATTTTAATTAATTCGAATAGAGTGGATTAATTCGGATTCCAAGTCTAGATTGATTTTGAATGGGCCTCGGATTAATTCGGATTGAAAACTAACTTCGGATTGGATCGGAATGAAACTGTTTGGTTCGGATATAAATTCCGGAATGATTCGGAAAATTTCGAATTGATTCAGAATGAATTTCAATCTCGTAATCTGCTAGACCACACAGTGGAAAAAAAAGAGGAACATTAGTTACAAATTTTACAATGTTATATAATAAACAAACAAAAAATTTTATGAACAAATTATTTACTGAAAGAATTTTTTCTACGATTTTCGATAATTTTATGTTTTTTAAGTTACATCGCAAGAAATTTGGATGAAGACAATATATTGATGTAGAAATTTCTTTGTGAGATTATTATTGTTAATATTAAAACCAAATTTAATAAACAAATGCATCAATCAGGCATTTTTCGACAGAAAAATTTCTTTTTTGCGATGTCAACTTTTTTAATTAGGAACTTTATGATAATTTTAGCAAATTTCGTAATTTGTTGAATAATTTTATGATTTTTGTCAAGAAAAATTCAATAAACAAATGCATTACTGGGGTATCCGTCGACGAAAAAATTTGGTGAAACTTAAACTGAAAGGACTGAGACGGAAAAAAAACTTTTTCGTCGACGGATACCCAAATAATGCATATGTTTATAAAATTTATTTAAAAAATTATAGAATTTGTCAACTAAGTAGGAGTGTTAGTAAAATTATCATTGAATTCCCAATTAAAAAGATTGATAACAAAAAAAAAAAACATTTTTTCCATCGACAGATGCCCGGATAATGCAATTGTTTATTAATTTTTTTTTTTGAAAAATCATAAAATTTATCAACTAATCATGAATGTTGCTGAATTTATGATGAAGATCCACATTAAAAAGTCTCACATAAAAAAAAATTCCCCCGACAGATGCCCCAATGATGTATTTGTTAAAAATTAATTTTTTTTGCAGAAATTTAATCTTTTTGGTCCAAAATGCAACGATTCGGTTGAAAAATAATCTGGTTAAAAAATTACGTATTTGGTTAAAAATTCGTCTTTTTCGGTAGAAAATTAATTTTCTTGGTTGAAAATTTAACTTTTGTGGTAGAAAATCATCTTTTTTGTCAAAAATTCAACTGTCTTCTAATAAATTTGACTTTGTCAAAAATTCAACTAAATAGTTAAAAATTCAACAATTTTTTTAAATTTCGTCCCTTTTGTTTCAAAGTTTAAATGTTCGGTTGTAAATGCAACTGTTTGGTTAAAAATTAATTATTTTCCAAAATTAAATTATAAGTTTGAAAATTAATTTCTTATGTCGAAAATACAACTATCTGGTTAAAAATCAATTATTTTGTTGAAAATTCGTCTTTCTAAAAGGAAAAGGAAATAATTTAGTTAAAAATGCAATTATTTAGTTAAATTTTCATCTTTTTCGGTCATACATTCAATTTTTTTTTTGAACATTCATATTTTTTCATGAAAATTCCTTCGTTTGGTTGGAAATTAATCCTTTTTGGTTAAAAATTTTTTTTTTTTCAAAATTAACTGTTTTCTAAAAAATTCGTCTTTTTGCTATACAATGTATCCTTTTCAATAAAAATACAACTACTTGGTTGAAAATTCATTTTTCGTGGTTGAAAAATTATATTTTTCGTTGAAAATTTACCATATAATTGACAAATCAACTGTCTTTAAAAAAATCGTTTTCTAGCTTAAAATTTCAACTATTTGGTTGAAAATTGAATTT
Organism: Andricus quercusramuli; assembly: GCA_932178445.1. Taxonomy (NCBI): domain Eukaryota; kingdom Metazoa; phylum Arthropoda; class Insecta; order Hymenoptera; family Cynipidae; genus Andricus; species Andricus quercusramuli. The sequence continues at coordinate 50,921 of CAKNXH010002226.1, read as the reverse complement.
TTTAAATTAAAAAATTAACTGATTAGTTTTGATTTCTTCAAATGAAAAAATCTTAATTCTTATTACTTTGAACCTTTTTAATTTCAATTACCAGGAAAAATTTTTCAAACCGGAAAAAAACCGGGATTTTTTCCGGCAATAAAAGTGCCCACCCTCTTTTTATTTAATAAATAATGAGACAAAAAAAGAGTTCCCCTTTCGCCTTTTTAGTTTCTAGTCGTGATTTAAGAAATTGGAATGAACTATAAAATCCATCGAATTGAGATCGACTTTCCTTCTCTTCAGAAGATCATTAGAAATCATGTTGGCTCACGTTTCTAAACCAAGTTTTGAATTTCATGTGATTATCAAGATTGTATGAGTAATTCGAGAGATAATGCATATTTGATATCTATATAGAAATTATGCTACGAGCCTGAGAAAAATGGATCATACTAAAAAAGATGAATTTTCAACTGAAAAATATAAATTTAAAAAAATGGAATCGTTAAATATTCAGATAAAAGAAAGAATTAAAAAAAAGAATTTTCAACAAAATCGGTAAACTTTCAACCGTTTTCCAAAGAGAAGAATAATATTCTATAAAAAAATACGAATTTTCATCCAAAAGGATGAACTTTTAAACAAGAAAAATAATTTTCTACAAAAAAGACGAATTTTCAACTAAAAAGAAAATCCATTTCTTAACTGGAAATTTTAGTTATACTTAAGTTTTCAGTTTGAAAAATTAATTTTTATAATGGAAAAAATTCAGGAAAACTCTTAAATTTTCAACCAAAGAAAGTAATTTTTAACCAAAATAGATGAATTTTCAGAGAAGAAAAATTGTCTACAAAAAAAAAAAAGAATTTTGAATAACATAGTTGAATTTTCGACCAACGAAAAACTAAATTTTCGTTTAATTAATTTTTACAAAAAAAAAAAAACGAAATTTCAACAAAATATTTAATTTTTCAATCAGATAACTGAATTTTCAACCAAAAAGATGAATTTTTAACATAATAATTTTCTACCGAAAAGACGAATTTTGAACTAAAAACCATTAATTTCCAACAAAAAAAAAGCAAAGTTCAAGATAATAGTAAAATTTTCTAACAAAAATGGCATAGTTAAAAAAATTAATTTCGAAAAACACATTTTTTTAACAAATGAAATTTTCCAACTAAAAAAGATAAATTATCACAAAAATGAAATGGTTGAATATTCAGTTAAAAAAATTAATTTTTAACAAAAAATGGCTTAGTTAAAAAATTTAATTTTTTAAATAAAAAATACATGAATTTTTAAGTAATTGTTTAATTTTCAGTTTAAAAAAATGTCTAACAAAAAAAGGAGTTTTAATAAAATAATTAAATTTTCAACAAGAAGAATAAGTATCTACCAAAAGGACGAATTTTCAATTGAAAAAAATTTTTTTTAATTGAAAATTTTACTATATACTTAAGCTTTCAGTTGAAAAATTAATTTTTGACAAAATATAATTCAAAAAAATAGATGAATTTTTAACCAAATAAGTGAATTCCGAACCAAAATAGATGCAATTTTTAAGCAAGAAAAATGATTTTCTACAAAAAAGACGAATTTTCAAGTAAACAAAATACATTTCTTATCTGTCAATTTTAGTAAATACCTAAGTTTTCAGTTTAAAAAATTAATTTTTAAGATAGAAAAAAAAAATCAGGAAAATACTCAAATTTTCAAGCAAAGGAATAAATTTAGACCAAAATAGATGAATTTTCAGAAAAGAAGAATTTTCTTTAAAAAATAATAATTTTTAATAAAATAGTTGAACTTTTTAAATTATTTTCAACAATAAAACGGAGTTTCAACAAAATATTTGAATATTCAATCAGATAACTGAATTTTTAACTAAAAAGATGAATTTTCAACGAAATAATTTTCTACCAAAAAGACGAATTTTCAAAAAAAAAAAAAAAAAAAAATTTAAAAAAAATAATCAAATTTTCAAAAAAAAAAAAAAATGGTATAGTTAAAAAAACAATAAAAAAAGCATTTTTTCAACAAAAGAAATAAATTTCCAACTAAAAAAGGTAAATTTTCACAAAAATGAACTGGTTGAATATTCAGTTAAAAAAATTAGTTTTTAACAAAAAAAGGCTTAGTTACCATATATAGCTAAATATTCAACTCAAAAAATTTGTCTTTTCGGTAAAATATTATTCTTGCCGTTGGGAAACGCTTGAAAATTTCCCGATTTTGTGGAAAATTCTTTTTTTTTTTGTGGTTGAAAATTAATTTTCTCAACTGAATATTTAACCATTCGATTTTTTTTATTTATCTTTTTTAGTTAAAAATTCATTTATTTTGTTGGGAAGCTATTTTTTTGGTTGAAAATTAATTTTCTTAACTATGCCATTTTTTGTTGTGAATTAATTTTTTAAATTCTATATTTAACCATTCCATTTTTTTGAAAATTTATCTTTTTTAGATGAAAATTCATTTGTTTATTGAAAAATTTTCTTAATTAATGTTGTTGAAAATTCATTTTTTTTTGTAGAAAATTCTTTTTCTATGAAAATTTGTCTATTACGGTAAAAAATTCAATCCTTTGGTTGAAAATTTAAGTATTTTGCTAAAAAAATTTTTTTTTAAATTAATTTTTTAACTGAAAGCTTAAGTATATACTAAAATTTTCAGTTGAACTTTGTTTTCATTGAAAATTCGTCCTTTTGGTAGAAACTTATTCTTCTTGTTGAAAATTAATTTTTGTTGTTGAAAATTCAATTACTTTGTTGAAACTTCCTTTTTTTTGTTAAAAATTTTTTTAACTGAAAATGAAACAATTCTTTTTTTGGTTAAGAAATTATTTTTCAACATAATACATGAATTTTCCACCAAAAGGATACTTTTTTTTAACCAAAAATGAAATTCTTGAATCTTCAGTTTAAAAGGTAATTTTGAGTCAAGAAAGAAGTTTTAACAAAATAGTTGAAATTTCAACAAAATTAATTTTCATCCAAAAAGTTGTTGAAAAATTAATTTTTAACAAACGATAAAGAATAAACAAATTTTTAACAAAATATATGAATTTTTAACCAAAGAAGTGAATTTTTAACCGAAATAGATGGATTTTCAATCCAAATGGATAAAGCTAAATTTTTAACCGAAATTGTAACAGTTACATTTTCATTTAATTATTTTATTTTTATTTTTTGAATCCTGGATATAAAAAAATATCTCAATTTTAGTGTATGATTTCTATATTCTAGATTGCTGTACTAAAATTTAATTTAAATTTAATTCAAATGCAATCCATTTTTTTCAGATTGGAAAATGGAAGTAATATGAGCAGTCTCATGAGACTGTTCATATTACTCATATTAATGCAAATATATCTATTTCAAATAAATTAAATTATTTCACAAAAATAAAATGAAAGTAATGAATTCATGAATTCATAAAAATTAAATTAATTGAAATTTAAAAAAAATTAAAATAAATAAATAAATTAAAAATCGAATCAATTAAAATTGATGAAAGTAATACATCCAGTTTCGATTTTATCATTCAGGTCAGTGTGATAAATTTGTTTTTTTATTTTATTTTCTGATGATGGAAATGTACATAAAATGTTCATGCACGCATCGTGTCAGAAAGTGGGTTGCCCGTTGCACGCACCGCAAGGTGAATGTTCTCTTAAAAGATTTTCTCCACGAAATATAACTGTTTATTTTTGCAAATGGTTCTTTCTCTGAGAATCATATCTATTTTTAAAAATTTAAACAGATAGAAAGTTGTTCATAAAACTTTCATTTTTTGGAAACATATATAAAAGAGTTAAAGTTTTAACTAAATAGTTGAATTTACAACCAGAAAGATGAATTTTTAATAAAAAAGGATACATTTTTAATAAAAAGATGAATTTTCCATTAAGACGCCAAAGTCTCAACAAAGTATTAGTTTAGCTTTTAACCAAATAATTAAATTTTCAACCGAATAGTTCAAATCTTCAACTCAGTAGTTGTATTTTTAAACTAAAAATTATCCATCTAATCAAAAATTCAATAGTTAAATTTTTATTATGAAGAATCAATTTGTAACAAAAATATTTTTTTTTTTCGACAAAACAGTTGAGTTTTCAATTCGAAAATATGAATTTTCGACAAAGAAGTTACTTTTTAAACCAAAACGTTGAATTTTCAACAAAAATGTTCAAGTTTTAGTTGAAAGAATTTTCTTTAAAAAAAAAAACAATTTTCAACTATTCAAAAAAAAAAATTAACCGAATAGTTGAATCTTCAACCAAGAAGATTAAATTTATACTAAGAGAGACGAATTTTTAATAAATTACATAAAGTTTAAACCAAAGAGATGAAGTTTTAATCGGAAAAAGATCAATTTTCAACTAAAAATGGAATAGTCAGATTTTTATAGCAAGAAATTAATTTTCAACAAAAAATTATTTTTCTATGAACTGTCGAATTGTCAATCCGAAAATATGAATTTTCGGCAAAAAAGTTAATTTTGAACCAAACAGTTGAATTTTCAACCCGAAAATATGAATTTTCAACAAAAAAGTTAATTTTAAACCAAAAAGTTAAATTTTCAACCAAATTATTACTTTTTAAATTGAAATAAATCAATTTTTAACAAACAGAAAAGGAATTTTCAACTTAAAAATATGAATTTTCAATGAAAATTGTTGCAGGTAAAGAAAATTATTTTTAACAAACAAGAAGATTAATTTTCTACCAAAAAAGACGAATCCTCAACAAAATAGATCAACTTTTAACGAAATAGTTGAATTTTCACTAAAAAACATTAATTTTCTAATAAAAAAGACGAATCTTCAATGGATAACATAATTTTTCAACCAGAGTAAAATTTTTAAACAAAAAAAAAAATCATTTTTAAACCAAAAAAGATAATTTTTTTACCAAATATGTAATAGTTGAATTTGTTTCACAAAAAAGTTAATTTTCAACCAATTTATTAAATTTTTAGTGAGAAAATTAATTTTTAACAAAAAACGACTTTTTTACCTAAAAAGATGAATTATCAACGAAAAATGTAATAATTAATATTTCAACTACAAAATATTTATGTTTTCAAACAAAAACAGTTTAATTATCTACCGGTTGCATTTTTAACCAAAAAGATTAAATTTCTACCAAAAAAGATTAATTTTCAACAAAAAACTTGAATTGTTAAATTTTCAGTTGAAAGAAATTAATTATTAACAAACGGAAGACGAATTTTCAAACTAAAAAAACATTTCTATTTTAAAACAAAAACATTTAAATTATCAACAAAAGATTGCATTTTTAACCCGAAAATATAAATTTTCAAGAAAAAAGGTTATTCTCAACTGAACAGTTAAATCGACAACCAAATTGTTACATTTTCAGTTAATGAAAATTATTTTTAACAAATAAGAAACAAATTTTCAACCTAAAGAAAAATTAATTTTTAACAAATTTTCAACCTAAAGACAAATTAATTTTTAACAAAAAATGGCATAGTTAATATTTAATATTTTTTGTTTAATAATCAACTACTTTGTTATTTAATCTTTTTGGTTGAAAATATGACCAGTTAAAAATTCATATTTTTCATGTGAAAATTCAACAATTTATTTTTAAATTAACTAAAAAGTTGAATTTTCAATCCAGAAGATTAATTTTGTACCAAAACAGCGAATCCTTAACAAAACAGATCAACTTTTAACGAAATAGTCGAATTTTCAACCAAAAAGATTAATTTTCTACAAAAAAATACGAATTTTCAATGAATTACATAATTTTTCATCCAAATAGTTAAATTTTAAAACCAAAAAAGATTAATTATCAAAAATGTAATAGTTGAATGTTTATCACAGCAAATTAATTTGCAACGTAAGAAACGAATTTTCCACAGAAAAGTTGAATTTTCAAGCAAAAAATATGAATTTTCAACCAAATGCATTTTTAACCAAAAGGATGAAATTTCTACCAAAAAAGATTAAGTTTCAACAAAGCACGTAAATTTTCAACTAAATAGTTGAATTTTTAACTAAAAAAGATAAATTTTCTACCAAAAATGAAACAGCTAAATTTCCAAACAAAAAAAAACAATTTTCAATAAAATAGTTCAATTTCTCCCCAAAAATGTATTTTTAACTAAAGTAATAAATCTTCTACTAACAAAAAAATTATCCGACTGAAAGAAATATTTGTTTGGAATATAGCCTTCTTCCTATTCTAAATAAAAAGGAAAATTTCTTGCATCTTAATTAATAAATGTTGAATTTAATAAAATAATTATTTTATTGTTTTTTTTCAGTCTAAAATTTATCTAAAATATTTTGAAATTGTCTGAATATTATTTAACGATAAATTTTAAGATTCAAGAATTTTATAGTTATGTGTATGATAAATAACTGAATTAATTATTTGTATTCTTTGAAATAGGAAAATAGATTTATCTTTATTAATTTTGTTGCTCATTGTTTTGATAAAAATTCTTCTTTTTAGTTTGAAAATTCAAATTTTTGAAAGAAATTTGTTTTTTGTATGAAAATAAATTTATTTTGAGAGAGGACCAAAAAAAATTTTCTTTTTTGACTAAACAATCTTTTTTGGTCGAATTTAGTTAAAATTTAACTGCATATTTTCTTGAAAATCCATTTTTTCCACTGGTTGAAAATTATTTTGTTGTTGTTGATAATTCACATTTTTTGATTGAAAATTAAAGTTTTTTGTAGAAAATTCGACTTTTTGGATTGAAAATTTTCGGTGGAAAGTCATACTTTTGGGTTGAAAATTAAACTGTTTTGTAGAAAATTCATATTTTTCTTGTTGAATTCAACTGTTTGTGATTTAAAATTAAAATCTTTTCTGATTGAAATATCTAGTTGAAAATTCATCTCTTCGTTGAAAAAATTCGTCTTTTTCAGTATAAAATTAATCTTCTTGATTAAAAATTCAACTATTTGGTTGAAACTAAAGTTTGTTGAAAATTTTTTTCTTTCTTGATTAAAAAATCTTTTTTGGTTGAATTTGGCTACAAATTTAACTATTTTCTTTGAATCCGTTTTTTCGTTGGTTGAAAATTAACATTTTGGGTTGAAATTTCACATTTTTTAATTGAAAATTATACTGTTTTGTAAGAAATTCATCTTTCTGGCTTGAAAACTCAACAATTTGGTAGGAAATTTGAGTGTTTGGTTGAAAGTTCTAATATTTCTTTAAAAATATAATTTTTTTCGAAAAATCATACTTTTGGGCTAAAAATTAAACTGTTTTGTAGAAAAATTGTCTTTTTTCTTGAATTCAATTGTTTTTTATTTAAAATCAAAATATTCTTTGATAGAAATATCAACAATTATATTTTTTTGTTGAAATTTTTTTTTCTATTGTTGAAAATTAACTACTTCATGTTTTTGATTAAAAATTCAACAGTTTGGTAGAAAATGCAACTATTTGGTTGAAAGTAAATTTTGTTACAAATTTTTTTTTCTTGCCTGAAAAATCTTTTTTTGTTGAATTTGGCTAAAAATTGAACCATTTTCTTGAAATCCCGTTTTTTCGTTGGTTGAAAATTAACTTTTTGGTTTGAAAATTCAAAATTTTTGATTGAAAATTAAACTGTTTCGTAAAAAATTCACATTTTTGGATTGGAAATTAATCTGTTTTGTAAGAAATTCATCTTTCTGGCTTGGAAATTTCACAGTTCGGTAGGAAATTTAACTGGTTGGTTAAAAATCCATTTTGTTTGAAATTTTTTGCTTTCTTGACTAAAAAATACTTTTTGGTTGAATTTGGTTACTAATTTAATTATATATTAATTAATATTAACTGTCCGGCTGAAAGTTCCAATATTTGGTTGACATTTTTTTTTCGAAAAGTCATACTTTTAGGTTGAAAATTCAACTATTTAGGTTCAAAATAAGAAGAATCTTTTTTCTTTGAAATATCAACTATTACATTTTTTGTTGAAAATTTATTTCAGGATACAATTATATTTTGTTGAAAGTTCGTCGATTCGGCTTGAAAATTCAAATAATTGCTTGAAAATAAATTTTATTTGAAATTTTCTTTCTTTCTTCACTAAAATATGGTTAAAAATAAATTTTGTTCCAAATTTTCTTTCTTCCTTGAATAAAAAATCTTTTTTGATCATATTTTTTATTGAAAATTTAACAATTTGATAAGAAATTTAACTATTGGATTAAAATTGAAATTTCTGTCGAAATCCCACTTTCGGGATTGAAATATCAACTAATACATTTTGGGCTGAAAAAATTCATTTAATGGTTAAATATTGAACAGCTTGGTTAAAAGTTGAGCTAATTTCTTAAAAATTTATTTTGTTGTTGAAGATTTATCATCTTAGTTGAAAATTCATCTCGTTAGTTAGAAAATCGTATTTTTGGTAGGAAATCAATATTCTCGATTGAAAATTCATCTTCTCTCAATATTTTTTTTTCAGATCATTTTAGGCCTCTTCTAGAAAGTTTGGTTCATAATAAAATCTTTTTTCTTTCTTCATAAAAAGTTTTAACCGTAAAAAAATATATTTCGCTCAAAAGAATTTACTATTTATGTTTTTAATTTCCAAGAGAAATTTTAGTGATTGAAATAAGTATAACTTTTTAAAAACTGGGACCATAATTCATGGATATTAAAATTATTTGTTGAAATAACTGCTTGAAAATTTGAACAAAGCGTTCAATTTTCGCCTTGCGAATATGCAGGTTGTCACTCAAGCGTCACAAAAGTCCTTTCTATTCTGCACATTACAGTGACACTTTCCACATGGTCTGTACCGTTTGTCGCATTTATTCTCAGATGTCACCATGCATACGCAATTCTTGCATTTACTGCCTTCAGCAGATGCTAAGAATATCCATTCACGTTATGTCACAGAAGGAATATTTTAGATATTTTATTGCAACATTTAAATTTTCGATTTTCCTATCGAGTCACAAAAGGGCCGCACAGTGTCCCAAAATCACTTTTTGTGGACAAAAGTCTCTCTACAAGCAAATTTTCAAAAAAATTTCATGCTTTTTGCAAATTACCGTAAGGGGCCGCACTTAAATTACGTA
>CAKNXH010002226.1:5889-34695 GCA_932178445.1 Andricus quercusramuli | reverse complement strand
AGTTGAAAATTCATAATTTTTGTTTTCAATTTATCTCGTATGTTGAAAGTTTAATTACTTTGTTGAAAATTTATTCTATTGGTTGAAAATTGAACTATTTGGTTGAAAATACTTTATTTTGGTTGAAAATGAATTTTTTAACTGAAAATTTAACTCTTCCATGATTGGTTAAAAATTGATCATTCTTAGTTGAAAATATATTAATTTTCAAGTAATTATACAAAAAAAAAAATTTTAATTTTGAATCAGAAACAGTTGGATTCAACCAAAAAGGACGATTTTTTCAGAAAATCGTTGAATCCTCAGCTAAAATAATTATTTACAACAAAAAAATTGCATTTTACACCAAAAAAATATAAAATTTCAACCAAACAGATTAAATTTCTACGAAAAAGAGATGATTTTTCCAAATTTAATTGAAAATTTTACTATTTCAGTTGAAGATTGATAATTTTTGTTTAAAATTTATCGCGTATGTTGAAAGTTTAATTACTTTGTTGTAAATTCATTTTATTGCTTGAAGATTGAACTATTTTGTTGAAAATAATTTTTTTTTGTGAAAATTAATTTTTTAACTGAAAATTTAACTCTTTCATACAAAAAAAAACATTATAATTTTATATCGAAAACAGTTGAATTCAACAAAAAAGGACGAATTTTCAAGAAAATAGTTGAATCCTCAAATAAAAAAATTATTTCCGACAAAAAAGTTGCATTTTTCACAAAAAAATATAAAATTACAACCAAAAAGATTAAGTTTCTACGAAAAAGAGGTGATTTTTCAAACCAAGAAGAAGAATTTTCAACAAATGTGTTAAATTTTTAAACAAATTTTTAAGCCGTTGAATTTCCAAGCCATAAAACTAGAAAATGTGAATTTTCATCAAAAAAGTTAAATTTTCAATCAAAAAGGATGAATTTTCAACCAAATTGTTGAATTTTCTATAAAACAGTTGGATATTCAACAAAAAGTTAATTTTAACCAAATACAGTTCAATTTTCTGCCTAGGTTTCTATAAAAAAGATGTTCAATAAAATATTTAAATCTTCAACCAAATATTAGAATTTTTAACCAAAACAGATTAATTCTGAATCTAAAATGTAATAGTAGACCTTTCAGTTAATACTATAATTATTAAAAAAAAAAATTCCGTTGGAGTTTCATAATTTAAGTTAAAAATTAATCTCTTGTTGAAAAATTGTTTTTTTGTTGTTTAAAAATCCACTGTTAGACTAAAAATTTTAATATTTGGTTGAAAATTCAAATATTTGGAGAATATGCATTTTTAGCCAAACAAAAAGAAATTTCTACCAAAAGAACTTTCTACGAAACAGATGAATTCTCAACAAAATATATAAATTTATAAACAAACAGTCGAAATTTCAATCAAGAAGATTAATTTTCTCCCAAAAAGGACTAATTTCCAACAAAATAGGTCAATTTTTAATCACTTTAATTATTTTAATCATTTTAATTATTTTAATCATTTCAATTATTTTAATAAATATTCAACATTTTTATTAAAAAATTCATCCATTTTGGTTGAAAATTTAACTATTACGTTAAAAAATTCTTATTTTTGTTTTGAAAATTTGTAGACTATTACATTTTCGGTTGAAAATTTATTTTTTTGTTTGGCAATTTTACTAGTTCATTTTTCGTTCAAAATTTCTTTTTTTATTTGAAAATTCGCCCATTTCGTTGAATTTTTAACTAAAAAATATGAATTTTCAACCAAAAATAGAATAGATAAATTTTCAGTTGAAAATGTGTAAATAACATTAGTTGGAATTCATGCGATGATAATTTTTTAACTGAAAATTGAACTCTTCAATGATTGGTTAAAAATGGATCATTTTTAGTTGAAATTTATATTGTCTTGGTGGAAATATAATGATTTTTAACTAATTATACAAAAAAAAATTTTGATTTCAAATCAGAAACAGTTGAATTCAACCAAAAAGGACGAATTTTTCAGAAAATAGTTGAATCCTCAGCTAAAGCTTTTTTCGAAAACAAATTTTTTGTTAAAAAATTCATATTTTGACCTTGAAAAGTCAACTGGAATCTTTTCTGGATGAAAATTCAACTATTTTTTTAGAACTGGTTTTCTTTTTAAATAAAAATTCATCTGTTTTGAAAAAAATTTCATGGTTTTTGGATAGAAATGCAACTATTGGGTGGAGAATTCAACAATTTTGTTAAAAAGTCATCCTTTTTGGGTAAAAATTCTTCTTTTTTGATTGAAAATTCAATTTTTCTCGTAGAAACTTTTTTCTTTGTTGAAAATTCATATTTTGATCGTGAAAAGTCAACTAAAATCTTCTTTAACAGAAAATTCAACTATTGTTTTTAATTTATCTTTTTGATTAATAACTGTAACTTTTTTGTATGAATAATTGATTCCTATACAAATAAGGACTATATAACAGTTGGATAAATTCATTTTCAACCATAGAGATGAATATTCAACCAAAAACAATTTTTGAAGATTCATCTGAAAATGTTGCTATTTTGTGTAAAATTCGTTTTTTCCTGTGAAAATTAAGTTTTTTAACTGAAAAGTTAATTATTTCACCTTTGGTAGAAAATTGATCTTTTTAGTTAAAAATTCGTCTTTTTGTTTGGAAGTTCACCTTTTTTGGTCAAACATGCATCTGATGAAGAATAATCGGTTCTGCTGAGGATTTTACTATTTTCTTCAAAATGTGTTCTTTTTATAGTGAAAAAGTATTTTTTTACAGAAAATTCAACTATTCGATTTTTGGTTGAAAAGTAATATTTTTTACTTCAAAATTCAACTATTTCATTCAAAATTCATGTATTTTGTTCAAAATTTGACTTTTTTGGTGAAAAAATTCATCCTTTTAGTTAAAAATTACAAAGTTATGTAGTCCGAAATTTGGAGAATGTTAAGCCGTGTTTCAGTTGGTTTCAAACTATATCTTTGGGTGTCATTTCGTTTTAATATTAAAGAAAAAAAATAAAAACGAAACTATGTGAAGTTAGTTTAAATTATTCGAAATTTTAGAAAATATCGAAGAAAAAATATTACATTTAAATTATTACTTTAAATTATTAATATAATATAATAATATAATTTAATAATTATAATTAGTATAATAATATTTTTATAATTATATATACATATAATTTTTTATAATAATATTTAATATTAATTGCTAATCGGTTAAACGTAGAAATTATTCGAATTATTTAGTCGCTTAACGTCGAACTTGATACTATTTATTTGTTGCTAATTAATGAACCATGCTTCATGCCCGAAATATTGAAAGAAAATATTAGTTCTCATCATTTTCACGGTTCAAATAGCCTGGAGAAAGTATTCAATGATCTCGTTGAAACAAAACTTTCGAATGAACTTCAACATTACAGACATAACAAGTTACTAAGCGGGCGGAACAAATTGCAAAAGGAAGATCTGTTGGGTCGCTTTCTTCATATTGTAGACTTTTCTAGCTTTAACTTGACTGAGAAATATCATTCTTGACACAAATTAGAAAAAAAATTTAGTTGCAAAAAATAAAAAGATTTATTGGGACATCTAGTCGCCGGGGCATCTAGTCGTCAGGGCGTCTAGTTGACGGGACAACTAGTCGCCAGGCGTAGTCCCCAGCACTTTTAGTTGCCTCAGTGGAAAAACAGCCTGAAGTTCAAAATACGATTTTATCATTTGATTCTTTTTAATCATCCGAGAAAAAAATATTATTTTTTGCTGCTGGGTTGTCAGTCTTCTACGATAGGGACCGTACTTAAATTACGTAATAGCTTATGTACGTAATTTTTGCAAATTCTCAAAAACTTTCTCCAGAAGATCATCTTTTCAGTTACAAATTTTAATATTTGGTTGAAAATTTAACAATTTTCTTGAAAAGACATCTTTTTTTTGCAAATTCAACTGTTTTGTTAAAAATTCGTCTTTTTTGGTTAAAAATTCAACTCTTTTCGTATAATATTAACCTTTTGTTTAAAATTAATATTTTCTTGCTGGTAAGTCAACTGAAACCTTTTTTGGATGAAAGATATTTTTTTCTGAAAATTTTTTTTTTTAATTTAAAAGTTCATCTTTTTTTTTTAGTAGAAATATTGCATCTTTTTTGGATAAAATGCAACTGTTTTGTTGAAAATTCAACTGTTTTGAAGAAAATTGACTTTTTGATTCAAATTTATATTTCTCTGTTGAAAAGTCTATTGAAATCCTTTTGGATGAAAATTCAAATCTTGTTTTGAAAATTTGTCTTTTTAATTTAAAAATTCACCTGTTTTAGTAGAATTTTCATTTTTCTTGGACAATGAAGTTTGGTTGAAAATTTATCAATCTTGTTAAAAAGTTTTACTTTTTGATTGAAAATTCGACTATTTAGCAGAAAATTAACTTATAGTTTACAATTCTTATTTTGGTGCTGGAAAGTGAACTGAAATCTTCTTTGGATGAAAATTTAATTGTTTTTTTTAAGTTTTTTTTTAATTCAACTATTTTTTTTATTTATTTATTTTTCAATTAAAAATTCATCTCTTTTAAGAGAAATTTCATCTTTAAAACTATTTTGTTAAAAAGTCATACTTTTGGTTGAAAATTCTACTGTTTTATTGAAAATTTAACTATTTTTTAGAAAATTTATTTTTTGTTTAAAATTAATATTTTGGTGTTTAAAATGAACTGAAAGCTTTTCTGGATGAAAGTTCAACTATTTTTTTAAATCAAAAACTTATCTGTTTTAAGAGAAATTTTATTTTTCTTAGATCAAAATGCAACCGTTTGGTTGAAAATAAAACTATTTTGTTAAAAAGTCATACTTTTGGTTGAAAATTCTACTGTTTTATTGAAAATTCAATAATTTCGTAGAAAATTTACTTTTTGTTTAAAATTCATATTTTGGTGTTTAAAATGAGCTAAAAGCTTTTCTGGATGCTCAGCTTAAAAAAAATTTTCTTCTTTCCATAAAAATTCATATGTTTTAGTATAAATTTCATCTTTCTTTGGATAAAAATTCAACTATTTGGTAGAGAATTAAAATATTTCGTTAAAAATTCATCACTTTTGGTTGAAAAAATTTGTCTAAAAAATTCAATTTTGCTCGTAGAAACTTTTTTTTTTTTAATTCATATTTTGAACTTGAATAGTCAACTGAAATCTTTTCTGGATGAAAATTCAACTATTTTTTTTTCAAATTTTTTTTCTTTTCAAATAAAAGTTCATACTTCTCAAGAGAAATTTAATCTTTTTGGATAAAAATGCATACTAAAGTGTAGAGAATTCAACAATTTTGTTAAAAAGTCATCCTTTTTTGGTGAAAATTCGTCTTTTTGGATTAAAAATTCAATTTTTTCCTAAAAACTTATTTCCTGGTTAAAAATTCGTATTTTGATCGTAAAAAGTCAACTCAAATCTTTTTAAACAAAAAATACAACTATTTTTTTAATTTATCTTTTTGATTTATAAATTCATCCGCTTGGGTAGAAATTTCTTATTTTTTCATGAAAATGCAACTTTTTGGTTAAAAATTATTCTTTTTTGCTTGAGTATTCAACTATTTTGTTTGAAAGATTTAACTGTTTAGTGGAAAGTTTTTTTTTTGTAAAAATTAATTTTTGAACTAAAAATGTAACTTTTCCATTTTTTTAAGATTGATCTTTTTCAGTTGAAAATTCTCCTTTTTTGGTAAAAAAAAAAAATTTTCTTGGTTTAAAATTTCATTTTTGTTGGCTAAAAATGCATCAGTTTCGGTAAAAATAATTTTTGGCTGAAGTCATATTTTTTGTTTGTAAATTCAATTTTTGTAGAGCAAATTCGTCTTTTGGCTTGAATATTTAACAATTTAGGTAAAAATTTATTTCTTTAGTACAAAATCTTTATTTTTCGAAAATCCGTCTTTTTGGTTTTAAAAAGCTTTTTTTTAATATAAATTTCATGTGTTTTGATTGAATCATAAATTATGACACTTTTTGTTGGGAATTTATATTTTTAGGTTGAAAATTCAACTACTGTGTTGAAAATTTAATTAAAATTATTTAATTATTTAATAAATTTGAAAACTTTAAATTTGTATCTGAAATACTGTTTTATTCTGTTTATAAAAGATTCTATGTTGAAAGTATTTCAAGATTAAAATGCTGGTATTTGAATACTAATGATCAAGGAAAATGAAAACTTAGACAGGGAAAAATAAGGGAATTTTGAAAACGAAGTTCTTGGACACCCTGCCGAATATTACTAGCAATAACCAGTAAAAAATTTTGGAAAATTAAAAATCACGTACAGAAAGAGGGGGGGTTAAAAATATTTTTTTACAGTTTGTTACAGGAGGGAGGGGGGGGGGGTCTCAGAAAGGTCCTATAATCCGTTACGTGATTTAAGTGCAGCCCTCTAGATGCCCTGGCGACTAGTTGTCCTGGCGACTAGTTGTCCTGGCGACTAGTTGTCTGTCGACTAGTTGTCCGGCGACTAGTTGTCTCGCAAATAGATGTCCTGCTCCGCCTTTCCATCACCTTACAACCTCTTGTAAGGGACTCTCAAATCATAATTTCTAATTGTCAAAATGTTTTTTCTTTGTTTCAGGAAGCCACTGACCCGAAAAATAATCTGCAGAGTCTTTCGGAATCGACAGTATCTGTCAAGGAAGTTCAGCCTGAAGAGAAGGAAGTGAGGGCTCAGAGGCAAAATGAAAATTCGAAAAAGGATAATGATAATGGAGATCGCGATGAGGAGGATGATTATGAAGATGAAGAGTTCCCACCAGTTCATATCAAACTTCCTCTTCAGCTCGACCTCGATGATATTGCAGGAGTAAGAATCCTCAATAATAATAATAATAATAATTAAAAAAGATAGATGATAATAGAGTGGCTCCGCATCTGAATAATAAAAGTTTTGAGTTCACAATACTTAAACAATTTAATAAAAAATAAGAAAGTATTACACACCTATAACATATATAATGCTTTCACGATGATTCATCATGATGAATTGAAATTTTCAATTTTAAAGCTTTTTCGGGTTTCAATCGTGTGCGAAACTATGAATGTTGCCGACGTTTCGTGAACATTGCAGTTTACTTCTTCAGGACCAACCGGAAACGGAAGTTTCAGGTTCTGTTGTTCTTATATATGTCTTCTCTACGATGCCTGTGATTGGCCAGAGCGCCCCATGGTGGGGTCTGGTCGAACTTGCTTGGTGAATCAAGTCTTTTTTTTTTAACCCGGGAGAACGGAGAGCCAAATCGGATTGTTATTATATCCATTGTCCCTATTGATGTTATTAGGGTGTTTTAAAATTTCGATTGCTTCCCTATGTTTTCTTGGGGAAATATTGTACGTTTTTGCGATGATGGTTGTTTTGTCAAATAAGATGATATGTCCTGTTTCGATATGATGCTCAACCAGTGCTGATTGCGTGAAATGTTTTAGCCTGACTTTACTCTCATGTTTCCCCACACGTTGGCTCACAGCTCTCCCGGTTTCTCCAATATGGACTTTGCCACACGAACAGGGGATTTGAATTGCTCCCGGATCACTGAGAGGTGCCTTTTTATCTTTAGGGTCTGATAACACATTAGGACTTGAAGTTTACAGAAAATCTACTCATACAAATAGATACTTACGTTAATAAAGCAATAAGAAAATACGCTCAAAAAACAAGTCAGCACAACAAAAGGCACCTCTCAGTCATCCGGGAGTATATAAAAACCCTTTTTCTTGTGGCAAAGTATATTGGAGAAACCGGGAGCGCTGTGAGCCAACGTGCAAAGGAACATGGGATATAATATCAATCTGATTTGGCTTTCCGTCCTCTCGGGTTTTTTAAAAAAGGCTTGATTGGCCAATTATGTTCGACCAGACCCCACCATGGGGCACTCTGGCCAATCACAGGCATCGTAGAGAATTGCATACCAAATTGAACATAAAACATTGGTTTAAACGATAAGATTCTCGTGATAGATTATATTTGATATGGATCCAAAATTAATCATCTTCTGAAGCAATATACTTTTACCCAGATGCGGATCCTGGACCCCAATCTGGATAATTTTTTTTTGCATTACTGGTAGTGATAGATATTAGTTAGAAATAAATTAGAAATACTTATTTACATTTATATTTATTTTTTTAACCATTTTTTTATTTTTATAGATATTTTATATTTATTTTATATTTTTTTATTGGTAAATATTCTAAACTTGTTCTCTGCTGAATGAAGAAAGACGTCTAAATTATTTTTTGGTAGTTTGAGTTTGATTTCTAATTTTTAGTTGTTTTTTTTTAGAATAAAAACACTTCTCTTATAACAATAGATTGTTCTTTGAATCACAGTGAAAATCACGATGTTATCAAAAATATTTCAATGTTTCTCATTTATTCCCGATTTTTGCAACTTTAACAACAAATTTAAAGAATTGGTTAGAAATTTGACTGAGTTATCCCCCACCATTTTTGAAAAAATCTTGCAAACGTCAGCAAATTTTTGTAATTCAGGGAAAATAAAAAATTGGTTTCGGACTTATACCCTGGTAATTGATTTGCCTTTTATTTTAAATTTTTTTTTCTTTTGCTTCCTCTTGATGATTATATTTTTGGTTGAGAATTTTATTATTCGGTTACAAATTCAACATTTTTCTCGAAAAGGCATTTTTTTTGTTTGAAATATTTACTATTACATTATTCGTTCAGAATTCATCTTTGTTGGTAGAAAATTTAATTATTTTGAAGAAGGTTGAAACACTTTACAAAGAACGAAAGAGCGTGTTGACAATTTATAAGTTTAATTGAAAAATCATCTTTTTGGTTGAAGACACATTTTTTTTCATTAAAAATCAATTTTTTCAATTGAAAAATTAATTATTCCAGTAAAAGATTGATCATTTCTGTTTAAAATTTATCTCGTTTTTTGAAAGTTTAATGACTTTGTTGAAAATTCGTTTTATTGGTTGAAGAATGAACTATTTTGTTGAAAATATCTATTTTTTAAATTAATTTTCAACTGAAAATTTCACTCCTTGATGATTGGTTAAAAATTGATCATTTTGAGTTAAAAATTTATATTATCTGGGTGAAAATTCAACTATTTTGAAAAAAATCATGTTTTTGGCTGAAAAATTAACCTGTTTTGCTGAAAATTTTTCTTTTTGTGTCACAAATTGTATTATTCAGGTAGAAAATTCAAGTATTTTGATGGAAATGAATTTTTTGGTTAGAAGTTCAACTGTTTGTGAATGAATTCCGCGTCTTTTTGGCTTGAAAATTCAAAAATTTAATTGAAATTTTTTTCTCTATTGACTGAAAAATCTTTCTTGGTATGAAATTCATTTTTTTTCAAATCCGTCTATTCGGTTCGGAAATTTAAAAAAATTTTTAAAAATTGAAAATTCAATTACTTGGGTAAAAATTGAACCATTTTGTTAAAAATTATTTTCTTTTAAAGATTCATCTCTTTGGTTGAAAATCTAACTACTTTGTTGATAATTATTTTTGTAATGAAAAATTAATTTTTACCTGAAACTGCAACTTTTCCTATTTTTTGATAATAATTGATGGACAATATTGATCAACTGTTTGGTTGAAATTTAATTTTTTTGTTTTACAATAAATTCGTATTTTTGCTAAAAAGTTTAACAATTTCGATGAAATTTTTTTCTTTCTTTACTGAAATATCGTTATTTGTTGAAAATTCGTTTATTTCTTTAAAAAATTTAACTTCTAGGTTAAAAGTTGAACTACTTTGTTAAAAATTCTTTTCTTTTGTTTGTTAAAGATTCATCGTTTCAACTTAAAATTCTTCTCTTTGGTTGAAAATTGAATTATTTCATGGAAAATTTAATTATTGTATTGAAAATTAAAGTTGAATTAGCTTAAAATATGATAAATCAGTCAAATTTCAAACAATTCTAATCAAAAAAAGATCTATCCATACCTAGTTGAACTCGCTTTGATTACGTCAACATCAAAAAATTATTGGATTTTAAAAATGTCATTAAATTGTTGTTAAATTTAAAAAAATGAGAAATTTCGAAATATTCTTGATCACAGCGTCGCGATTTTTTGGATAAATTAAACAATTGATGAATTTAAAGAATAATATTTCTTCTTTAACATATTTTGTAATTATTTAAACAATTTTCATTTGTTTCAACAATTTTCCCCTGTAAATGGTAAAAAGTTATTATTTTCTGAAATTAATTACACAATTAACGAATGTTGAGAGTAATATATTTTTTCACGACATTTTGCAATTATTTGAACAATCTTTTTTTATAAATAATATGAAGTCATTACTTTCAGCACTCAAGATATTTGAATAAGTTTTTCAAGATTTTAGGAAATATAAAATTTTGCAGAATTTTGCGGGATTATATAATATTTTAATGAATTTCAAAGAATGAATGAATTTTCAAGTCTTTTTTGCAATTATTTTGAATTCATTTGAAATTCACCCGGAATTTTTACTAATTAATCCTGAATTCTTTAAAATTCTTTTAAATTCTATTAAATTCTTTTGAATCCTTCAATTCTTAGGCATTTTATCAAATTCTCTTAAATGTTCCCACGCTCTTTTCAAACTTACAGAATTCAATGAATCTTGTAATATTTTTTAATTCCTTTCAGTTCACTTTAATTTCCATGAATTTTATTGAATTCTTCTCATTTCTTTTAAATTCTTTTGAATTCTTTTAAGTTCAAAAGAACGTTAGTCATATTACTAATGCACATTAGTCACTTTTTGCATTAGAAATTAATCCTTTTTGGTCTCTTTTTTAGTTTAAATAGGTAACTTTTCACTTAAAAATGTATGAACTCAATTTAAATATTTTTCTTCATTTATAAAATAATCTACGTCACGAAATTATAATTTTCGTCTTTAAATATTAATGGTCAAGGAAAATGAAAAATTAGCCAGTGAAAAATCAGGTAAAAGTTAGGGAATTTGGAAAAGAAGTTTTACGGTTTTTTACGGGTTTTACGTGTTTTTATTTTTTTTACGTTTTCTGTACGGTTTATATTAAAAAATTCCCTCCTCTTCTAATTGTTTCGAATTGTTATAATTTTTAGAGTCTGATTCAACAAGCGCGCAGTAGAGTTTCCTGTGTGGTTGAACGTCGCAAAACCGATGATGTAATGGATGGATCTGACAATTCTCTTGATACCAAAAATAATCGTGGAGAACGCGTCTCCATCCTCTGTGAAGCTGGAAACTCAAATCAGGAGTAAGTATTTTATTATCTCATAAAAAAACTGAGAGTTACTTATAGTTCTCCAAACAGGGGCACCCTCATAAAAAATTACGATCGGGTTTTGGAAGGGCCCCGCCTAGTTTTCCCCATTTCTGATCTGGCGCTGATTGGGAAGAATAGAGAGGGCCAGGCTATTTCTGTAATGCTGTCTTAGCCATGCTCTATTTAGAACTTCAGAAAGTTCATCTGGGTTATCCTGACTAGGGCCCGACCAGTCCTTGACTAGAACTTTTCGGTTCTTCTATCCTAATCAGGACCCAAATAAGGCCATGCTAAAATACAAGATTGGGGCCTAACTAGACGCACACAGTTTTTCTAGGCACAAAGAATAGTAAATCTTAAGAGTGCCTTCAAAGGTCCTGATTAGAACTTACTAGTCCAGTTGTTCTAGTGAGATTCTAACTACTTCCCGACTTTTAATTCAAATAATGTAATTAGTATTGTAACTTAATAATTTATTTTTTATTTTATTTCCATTTCCAGACAACAGGATCAGGAAATGATGACTCCAATCATCGTTCCCTTAGGAACTGTTCAGATTCCTGTTCAACAAGATCAAGCTCCAGCTTACCATCAGTACCAACTTCACACCCAGTTCCAAGTTCCCGATATGCAACAATTGCCACTGAGCGATCCTCGTGGTTTGAACCATATTCCAGCTGGAATTTTGCCACCCGAATTACGTAACCTTCCCCAAATCAACATTGAAATGAAACCACCACGTATGGCACCACAACACCAGTCAATGAGTCAGCAAGTTCCCATGATGCAACAAGTAAGAATTTTACCCCACAATTTTCAGGGTCGCCACTCTTTCTTTCCCTTCCCTACTCAACCTGCATTCCCCTACTTCCCCTTCCCTCACTTCACCCTACGCCCCTCTGCCCAACTTCATCTACTTAATCTTCTTCTCGCTTTTCAAGCTTGAACGCCCATTCCCCAACTTCCCTTCCCCAGCCATCACTTCCCCTTCCCTACATACCGTAGTTTGTAATCATTTCCCCTACTTCCCCTCACTTGCACTCACTTCTCCAACTTCCACTCCCTTATTTCTCGTACTTCCCTTTTTCTTTCACTCACCCTCCCCTAATCACCCCTCACATCGCTACTTTCGCTGTCATCACCTCTTTTCATTACCCCTTAACTTCCCCTACTTCCCCTTCCCTCATTTCCCCTGATTCCTTCCCATAATTTCCCCTCACATTTCCCAACTTCTTCCTCATATACTTCCCTCTCTCCTCGCTTCTCTAATCAACTCTTCCGTTACCCTACCTCCCTTCCCTAGCAATCACTCCCTAATTTCCTCTACTTCCCCCACTTCCCCTCCCTTAACTCCTCTCTTACAATTTTCTCTCACTTCCCCTACTTTCCCTCTCATTATTTTCCCTCATCTCTCCTAATCCCCCTCGCATAATTTCCCCTGACTTTTCTCAACTTCTTCCTCATCTACTTCCCCCTCTCCTTGCTTCTGAAGGTTAGACTCCAGTTTCTCCACTTGCCTTCCCCAGCCATCACTTTCACTCCTGTACTCTCCCTTATTTATAATCATTTCCCATACTTTCGTCACTTACACTCACTGCTCATGCTTCCCCTCGCTAATTTCTTCTACTCTCCCTACTTTCCCTCCCTCAAATCCTCTCTCCTAATTTTCCCTCATTTCCCCCACTTTCTTCTCTCATTATTTTCGCTCATTTCTCATAAACCCGCTCCCTTAATTTACCATTACTTTCCCTAACGTTTTCCTCATCTACTTCCCCCTCTTCTCGCTTATACAGATCTCACTCCTATTTTCCTACTTCCATTCCCCAGACATCACTTCCCCTCCATACTCACTCTTATTTATAATCATTTCCCGCACTTCTCTTCACTTACGCTCACTTCAACTACTTCCCTTCCTCGGTTTCCCATTATTCCCCTGCTTTCCCTGCCTTCACTTCCTTCCTCTAGTTTTACCTCACTTCCCCTCTCATTATTTCCCCGCAGGTAACTTCACTTCCCCTATGTACACTGCTCTCGTTTCCCCGAAATCCTCCTAATTCCCCTACCATCATTTCCCCTCTTTTCCCCATCTTCTTCCTCTGCCACTTCACCCTCTTCTCTCTTCTCCAGCTTGCACTCCCGTTCTCCTACTTCCCTTCCCCAGCCATCACTTCCACTCCTCTACTCACCCCCATTTAAAATCGGTTCCCCTACTTCCCCTCACATTCACTTACTTCTATTTCTCCTATTTTTCCTACTTCCACTTCTTAATTTTCCCTACTCTCCCTCTCTCAACCCCCTTCCTTAATTTCCATTCACTTACCCTCCCCTCATTTCTCCTAATCCCCCTCTTATTATTTCCCCTTACTTCCTCTTTGAAGAAAAAATATATAATGTAAATTATTGTAAAAGTGATTTCGGACCATATTTCTAAGATTTCAAGTCGAAATATATTGCATTTTCAACAAAATAGTGGGATTTTCAACCAAAAACGATGAATTTTGAACATTTTCAACCAAGGAAGATAAATTTTCAACCAAATAGATGAATTTTGAACCAAAAATCAATTCTGGACCAAACAGTTGTTTTTACAACCAAATAGCTTAACTTTAGAGCAAAAGTGACAAATTTTGAACAAAAATATTTTAATTGTTAACCAAACTGTTAAATTTCCAATCTACGAAAATGAATCTTCAACCAAATGATCAAATTTTCAACCATAAAATATTCAACATCAACCAAAAACTGTTACATTTTCAACCAAATAGACAAATATAAATATATAAAAAATTATATATTTTTAAAATTATATAAATTTAACATTTAAAAAAAATGATTTTTAAAGCTAAAAGAAATCAATTCTGAACCAAAGATATAATATAGTAGGCCTCTCAAATAAAAAGAATTAAAAAAGACGAATACAAAAAAATAGTTGAATTTGGATCAAAAAGGTGATAATTTAAACAAAATAGTTGAATTTTGAACAAAATAGTTTAATTTTCCACCAAATAGTTTAATTTTCCATCAAATAGTAAAATTTTTAACCAAAAGAGTTTAATTCTGAACCTAAAGTATTTCAAATAAAATGACTCACTTTCATTGAAAAAACTACTTTTTTACCAGAGGATGACTTTTTAACAAGATAATCGAATTTTCAACAAAATAAGTAAATTTTCCACTGAATAGTGCAGTTTTTAATTAAAAGAGATGAATTTTGAACCAAACATATAAAAGTAGACATTTCAATGAAAAAGAATTAACTTTCAACCAAAGAAGTATAATTTTCTTCCAGAAGATGAATTTTAATACAAACTGGCGAGTTTCCTATACAAAAATCCGAATTTCCAACAAAGCGGTTAAATTTCCGACCAAAAAAGTGACTTTTCTGCCAAAATATGAATTTTGTATAAAAAAAGAGGAATGTTCAACGAAAAAGTTGAATTTTCGAACAAAAAGATGACTTCTCAACAAAATTATTGAATCTGCAACAAAATAATTAAATATTCAACCAAACAGCATAAGTTTTAACCAAAAGAAATAAATACTGTATCAAAAAAATAATAGTAGACTTTTCAATCAAATAGAATTAACTTTCAACCAAAAATTTTTCTCGAAAAGCGGGGTTTCAATTATTTACAGCATTACTAATTCATAAGTATATTGTTTATTGCAAAAGTAAAAACAAATCTAAAAAATTTCCGGTTTTCAGAAAAATTTCCGGCTATTTCCCGACTTTTTCTAGGTGCTCAAAATTCCAGGATAATTCCCGGTTTTCCCGACCAGTGGCCACCCTAAATTTTTAATAATGGTGCTAAGTTCAATCGACAGGTTTTTTTCAACTGAAATTAATTTTTGCAGATTGAAATGCGTCAAATACCGATTGAATTGAGACACTTCCCAATTCGTCAAATGAGGCCAGTACCCCAAGAGCCCAGACAAGAGCAACTGATTGCTATGAACTTCCCAGCACATATGTACCAATCCGAGGACCAAAGTGGTTCCATGATGCCACCACCCCCACCCCCTCAAGAATCTCAAATGCCAGAACACAGAATGAACCCACAAATGATGGTACCCCAACCTGACCAAAGACCCCAACAACCTTCACAGGAAAGGCCACGATCTCCCTTCCAAGGAATTCCTCTTGAAATCCGAAGAATTATTCAACAAGTTCCTCTTGAAATCAAGAATATCATCCAACATATCACTGGTGAAGCTAGACCTTTCCCAGCTCAGGAAGAATCTCGTCGTGAGGTATACATTTTTTCAAATACTTTATAAAATTCGGAAGAAATTATGTTCTCAATATTGCCCCGTATTACAATGCGGGGTAAGTGCGGGGAAGATCTGCTCGGTTCTGCTTTTGGGCGAACCCAACATTAAAACGAAAAGCTACCATCCTTTAGGATCCAAGATCATGCTAGTTTTTCGTTTTGTCGTTAGGTTCGCCGGAAAGCAGAACTGAGCAGATTTTATTCTTTGGGATTGGCGGTAACACGCATGGTAAGTCACGAAAGCAAAAGTTTATGTAGACCAATTTTAAATGTAGATAAAATGTATGTAAATTTTAGATGTAGATAAAACTGTTTTCTACATACATTTTTGCTTTCGTGACTTGCCATGCTTCTTACCGGCCATGATTGAGGAAGAGGATCTGCTCGGTTCTGCTTCTGGGCGGACCTAACACCAAAACGAAAAGCTACCATCCTTTAGGATCCAAGATCATACTACTTTTTCGTTTTGTCGTTAGGTTCGCCGAAAAGCAGAACTGAGCAGATTTTATTCTTTAGGCTTGGCGGTAACACGCATGGTAAGTCACGAACGCAAAAACAAATGTAGACAACTACTTGATTTACCACCTCCTTAAATGTAGATAAAACAGTTTGTCTACACAAATTTCAGCTTTCGTAACTTGCCATGCCTCTTGCCGGCCATGACTGAGTTGGAGGATCGGTTCGGTTTCTGGGTGAACCTAACCTAACCACAAGACAAAAAAATACGATCCTTTAGGTTCCAAGATCATGGAAGTTTTTTGTTTTTTCGTTTGGTTCGCCCAAAAAAAGAACCGAGCAGATCCTCTTCCTCAGTCATGGCCAGTAAGAAGCATGGTAAGTCCCGAAAGCAAAAATTTATGTAGAAAACAGTTTTATCTTCATCAGAACAGGCAGTAGATCAAACAGTTGTCTACATTCGATAAAACAGTTTTCTACCTAAATTTCTGCTTTCGTGACTTACCCTATTTTTGACAGGCCATGCCTGAGAAGTGAAATCTGCTCAGTTCTGTTTTTGGGCGAACCTAACGTAAAAACGAAAAACTACCATGAATTTGGGTCCTGCAGGATGGTACTTTTTCGTTTTATCGTTAGATAAATTTTCATAAGAACAGTTCAATTTACGACAAAAAAAAATTACTGTAACAAAAAAGTTGAAATTTCAATAAAATAGTTGATTTTGTTTACCAAATGGCTGAATTTTCAACCAAGAAGATTAATTTTCTATCAAAAGATTAAATTTCAACAAAATACACGAATTTTTAACCAAATAGTTTTAATTTTCAGCTAAAAAATGTAAGTTTGCAACAATAATGGAATAGTTAAATTTTCAGTTTGAAAAATTGTTTTTCAACAAAAAGAAACAAGGAATTATCCAGTTGAATTCGAAGAAAAAAGACGAATTTTTAACAAAATAGTTGAATCCTCAACCAAATAGATCAATTTTCAACAAAGATAATTATTTTTCTACCCAAATGGAGGGATTATCTACAAAATAATTAAGTTTTTAAGCTAAAAAGTCGAATTTTTTAGAGAAAAATTCAGTTTTAAATCAGAAATGAATAATTTCCAAGAAGAAAGTTAATTTTCAATCAACAGAGATGAATTTTTAACAAAATATTTGAATTTTCTAATAAAAAAGATCAATTGTTAAGCAAAAATGAAACTTTAAAATTTTCAGTTCACAAAGTCATTTTCAACCAGATTAATTCAGCTAAAAGAGGAGAATTTTAAACAAAATAGTTGAATCCTCAACCAAAGTGATGAATTTTCTACCAACAATGTATCTTCAACAGAAAAAGAAGAATTTTCAATAAAAGAGTTCAACATTATTCAAATAGTTGAATTTTAAACTAAAACAGAAAATTTTTCGGTTAAAAAAAAATGGTTAAATTTTAATTTAAAAAAACGAATTTTTAACCTGTTAAAGTCAACTAGGAAAGACGAATTTTCAAAAAAATAGTTGAATCCTCGACCAAAATGATGAATCTTCAAAAATCAGATTCAATTTTCAACCCAAATAGATGATTTTTTAAGAAAATGCATTAATTTTCTACCACATAGGTGAAATTTCAACTTATAAAGCATAAATAAAAATCAAAAATAGAATAGTTACATTTTCAGATGAAAAGGTTAATTTTTCACACAAAACAAAAATTCTAAGAAAATAGTGAAAATTTCAAATAAATGGTTTAATTTTCAACAAAATAGTTTAATTTTCTACTAACATAGTTGAATTTCCAACAAAACAGTCAATTTTCAACAAAAAATTTAATTTTTTACTAAATTGTTTAGTTTTTAAGCCAAAAAGGCGAAAATCTGAATTTTCAACAACGAAGTTGATTTATGAATAAATAGTTGAATTGCCAACTAAAATTATGTAATGTTCAATCAAGAAAAAATGAATTTCCAACAAAACATGTAATAGTTCATATCTTTCATTAGCTTACAAATTTCCATTACGCGTCGTCATTCCGCGTGAAAAAGTGAGTAAAAATGTTTAATAAAATTTTGTATGAATAAATATTTTGTTTTTAATGCCACTCTTAAAAAGTTTAAACTTTTGTTATTTGATGTATTATATGTGTAACAAAATACATTTTGCGAATAATGAAATACTACGTAATATGTTTTGCCCGCATGCTATTATCAGTAATTGTCAGTATTCTGGATAATAAGCTGTGGGAAAACAAATTATTATTGATAAGTACTCGTTCTTTCTTCTAGAATCTGCTATTTCTGTTCGTAATTATTCTGTAGTTTCTAAGAAAAAAATTTCTTTTGTCACAGACAGATGCCGATGTTAATGTAATTACAAAGTCGAGCGCAGCGTTCTCTGAAAGAACTCGTTATCCTAAACAGATAATTATTATGCAAAATATTGTTATGCAATTAGTTGATAAAATAATATCGTGTGACAAAGCCACTAGATAAGTATTCGATTTGGGTCAAGGAATCTGGGAATTGTGATTGGGTTTAAAAAGACAAAAAAAAACATTTTCCTGCTTGATAGTTAACTTCTTAAAATTGGAAATGTATCATCCGAATTTCTAATTAATCATTTTAAAATGTTTTACATTTTCAGCAGGACGAACAGGAATTCAAACCATTCCCAGAAGGTGCTCGTGCCATTTCCCTGGGACCTTTCCCTCTTCCAATAGAGGTCAGGAACCTCTTGGAACATGGAAATATTGAAGGTCGATCTCAACCAGCTGAGAATTCTGAACAACAGCAACAAGAAGCTAAACCTTTCCCTGGACCAGAAGATCAAGGAGATGAAGTTGAAAGAAATTTCCCGATTCCGGCTGAAGTTCGCAGTATTATTCACCAGGTTCGATCATTTCTAATCATAATTTTATATGTTTTATCAAAAAATTGTATGAATCTATGGAGTAATTTTGTTTTATTTCAGGTTGTTGAAGGTCGTGCCTTGCCGGTACCAAGGTTCTCCATGCCTTTGAGACCAGTAGAGTCAATGGACATTCCAGTTCAAGCCAGGGCTCAGGTTTCTGACAATGAGGGTCCTGAACAACGTGATGAACAACATGATGAGCAAAACAATCACGAACAACAGGAACTTCATCCACAGGGACATCCTCTTATGCAACAGCAACATCAGGAAGAACACATTCCACAACAAGATCAGGAAGAAGAAAATCGTCCTCATTGTAAGTAGAATTACCGATTTCAATGAATTGATAGTTCTGAAGAATATAATATTGGTTGTTTGAAGTAGAAGAATTGAAGAGTACTTTTCCAAAACGTCTTATATCCCAGAAATACCGTTTTTCACAAATAGCGATTTTGTATTGAGCTACATTACCAACGAATAGTATCGGACCACTAACCAGTTGACCTATTGGAAATTAGTCTTAACTTTGAAAGGCGATAGCGGCGTCCAGAATAATTAATGAAAAAAGACTAAACGAATGAGTAGTATAGTTAGAAGAACTTGTTGTAACAAGTTTTATTGTCCATTTTTCATATAAAAATGACCAAAATCAGGCCTTACAAAATACGCAGACATAAATTTCGTCTCCGTTCTCACTGTCGAAACCTGCGCAAGACTGATAGTCGAATTTTCGCATGAAATATATTGGACGAACTGTTCGATCGAAAAATCGTGACAGTACAATCAATCGCGACCTTCAATTTCTGCATCCGGCAGAAATCGAAAGCAATGTGTGTTTTACTACATCGCGCGCGGTGTCCCGTTTTGCCACTGACCGATCTGCCCCCGAAGTACTTTTTCCAAAATGGCTCCCGAAAATCGTGATTATACTCCCAACAAAAACGCCTCGACGCAAAAGAAGCGGTATTAAGTACTCGAAGGAATGGTGCTGAAGCATTTTCAATTAAACAAATGTATTACTTACGTGTAGTTCAAAATCAGTCAAAATTATAACTGGGCACAAAAACGATCCATGCGTCTCTTAACTTGAAAAGTAACAACAAAATTATAACAAATTGAAATGGAAAATCTCGGGCACAACTCAAAACGGAGTTCCTACAATTTCCAGTAGATGGCGTCACACCATAGAGGAGATATAATCATTATCCCGTTTTGCCCCTATCGTCATTTTGCCCCATGTTCCCCTACCTTCGAATACAAGCTGCAATAATGACTTTGTAAAAGACTTGTATGTAGAGCTGTGGGAACTGCTCAAGCGTAGCAGCTCTGGGTAAATCACTCTAGAGCCTATAATTCTCATCCGATTTTGAACTTTTTTTTAATTCGAAAGTTAATGAAATTTCCAACACTTACAAAATTTTTGATAAAATCTTACATAAGAAAAGAATTTTATGAACGTCTCGGAAATTTCATTAGCTTTCCATTAAAAAAAAAGTTTGGATTCGGATAAAAATTATAGGCTCTAGAATTATTTATCGAGAGGGGCTGTGCTTGAGCAGCAACTTAGCCAACGGGTTTTGGGAAGAAGTTGTGAATTACTCGTTTGGGCATTATTACACCATCTGGGAGAAATGTGACAAGACTGAAAGTTAAATTGACGTTTATGTTTGTCGAAAAAACGGGCAAGCGGGAAAAAAAGTACAAAATATGAGAAATTATTTTAATCGTCTACAGAAAATGTTGCGGTAGGTCAGGGATGGCAGGTCATCGCGGCGTCGAGACGAATCTGAGCGCCGCTTCGACACGCCGTCCTCGACCTGGGTGACTTATTTGATGAGATAGTCTTTTGGCATGGCGTGTTTGCGAAGAAGATTAAAACTATATTCATCTACAGAGAGGAAATATGTTCAAAAGGTTTTAATGATGCAGATTTATAAAATTTAGTGGCGGTTTCTTTGTTACACTCTGAAATGTGTGGTAATTGTTTTTCTTGGTCTCGCGGACCCGTACTTTTATGGACTTCGTTTCGGTGGCGGCGCTCTACTCACTACTCAGTCTCACGAAGCAGGCGAGTGAGGGTTCACTAGCGATGTCGCTAGGAGGGGGCTTCGTGCGATTGGTTCGCTCTCGCGACTCACTGCGCTTGCGCTGTGAGTTGCCAGGGGGACTTTAACTTTTTTCTCAGTGATGCGACACAGTTTTTTTTAACTCGAAAGACAGGCGAGATTGGAATGTCCGGGTGACGATAGGAAGAATCTTTGGTGTTCGCCAAATAGGATTCATGATTATGAATATAATTGATAAAGATGAATATAATTTAACGGGCATCACCTTAAGACTAATTCCAAAAGTGCTCTTCAATTGTGTGGAAAGGAAAATGCTAAAATTCGGGTTTACTTCTTTCAAATTTCCAATTAAATTATTGTTTGTCCCAGTTTTTTAATTTTGAAATCTTTTTTATTTTCAGATGTCCAGCCACGTTCCGTGCGTTCTATTCCAGATCCATTCAATGCACAAGCTCGTTTAAAAAGAGTGCGTCGTTGTAATTGCGACTGCGCGTGTCCCAGCCAGTAATTCATTTTTTTAAACTACAATCCGAGAGAAAGCTAAGAGCGTTATGAAGTTTTGGCAAACGACAGTTTGTTCAATTCCCTTCCTAAAAAAAATAGGTGTGCTACATTCCAGTAATTTTTCAAAGTATGCTATTGTTAGTCATAAAACGAGGAAAAAAATGTTAATTCAAAAACTCGGTTTTCACTTTGAATGTAAGTATTATCAGCTTATTTTGTATAAATAATAAAACAAAATTCAAGCGTGTGGTTGATTGTGAGTGGAGAAACGCAACGCAAGATAAGTAAGACTCAATTTTAAGTGATGATTGTACTCGTTTACACATTAAGCTATATGCATGAAAATAAAAAAAAAAACTTATGCTAATCGTGTGATCGAGTAAAAGAGATTCAGAGAGATGAAAAAGTGAGAAAATGGTGAAAGAGGCAGATAAGTGCTAGGCGAGAAAGCTGTGATTATTTCCTTTCCATATTTTACAACAGATTTTTTTTTCTATATATTACCGTGTATGAAGATTCTCTATCGCTGTTTTGAAAATTTGTATATTAACCAATAGGCATTCCTAATAGCTTACGAGAGGTATTAGTTGCTAACAAACTTTGATGTCTTCCTGTCCAAGAAAAAATAAATAAAGGTGTCAAGAAAAATTAGCCGAAGAGCAATCGACATAAAATATTTACATGTAATATTTTTGTAGATATACACTGTTATTGAACTTTTGCCTGGAACATACGGTTTGATACTTTTCTGCAATGTTTGTTATATTTTTCAAGAAAAATCAGTGTAATAAAATGATGCGTTATTGGATAGAATAAACTTTCCTGTTTCTTCTTTATTTACAATTTTTTCTACACCTTTTTCATAGTTTCAGGTCCACTTATTGAGTGTTTAAAAATAAAAAAATTTTTTTTTCAAATATCTGGTATATAGGAAAAAGTCCAAAATAGTACAAAAGCCACAAACTGTTCCTTTCGAAGATTTAAAAAAAAGGTTTCCTCCACAAAATATGCAAAATAGCAGTTTTATGTAAAATTCATGCTAAATAAGGTATTTTTTTGAATTTTTTCATTATAAATTATTTTTATGCGATGAGCAAACTTATGACCAAAAACTTTTCATAAATTAACAGAAACCAAGTTATATTTTAATCAAATAATCAAATTTTCAACCCAAACAGATGAATGCTGGGACAAAAATATATTAATAAACTTTTCATCCAAAAAGAATGAAGTTTCAACGAAAACTAGTTGAATTTTCTTATGGAGTTCTATTAATTTAATTCGCATTTAAGTGGAAAAAAAGCAAATTCTTTAGGAAAAAAGGATTTTTTAAATTAATATTTTATTGCACCTTGTGTCGTTTTTCCAAAAAATTAATTTGTTTATTTTCAATGTTATTTTTTACGATCTGAACAAAAAATACGCATCCTACCAAAAAATAATTAATCAAAAATTTGTATGTCTTTTTTGAGTGAACAACTTTTGTCTATTAATTTTTTTTCTTACCTCGTGTCGCTTTTCAGGATTTAAAAAAATGGTTAATAGTTTTGACGATTACATTAAAAACTACGTATCCTATCAAAAAGTTATTGATAAGAAATTTGTAGGTCTTTTTTGGGCGCACAATTTTTGTTGGAAAATGATGAATAACAAATTTATAGATTTCTTAAAGTTAAAGAATGATTTGATTTTGCTCCTTAAAAATAAATATCGATTTTAAATTTGAAGGAAAAAATACCTTTTCCATCACAAATGTGAATTTAAAATAATGTTTGATATTTTTATGCACTTTACAATGAATATTTGTTATAAACAATTGATTTGAACATTCAATCATTTAAAATAAGCGCGCTTACTTTAACCAATTCGGTTGTCAATGCGACGTATGGGCAGTGCGAAAAGATACCAGAATTACGTATTTCAAGAAAATTAATTATTTTTGTTGAAAATTAATTAATTGAAAATCTAACTATTCCACTTCTCATATTTTGAACTAGAAACTTATTGAATGAAAATTTAATTAAGCCATTTTTCAATACAATTTTTTTTGAGAAAATTTATATTTTTCCGTTCGATCGAACGGATTGCATTTTCGAAAATGCATCTTTTTTTGGTAAAAATTTGCCTTCAAATTTTCAAGTTCATCCACTTTGGTTAAAAATTCCTTTTCCTGGTTAAAAATTGAACTTTTTTGTTAGAAGTATGTTTTTTCTTTCGTTTATTAAAACTTCTTTTTTTGAACTGGAAACTTATTTAATCTTTTTGGTTGAAAATTTATATTTTTGTTTATTCATTAATTTTTTGGAAAATTGGTTTTTCCTTTGCTTGAAATGTATGGTTGTTAATTGAAAATTCTTTTTTTTCATAGAAAATTCTTCTTCTTGCTTGAAAAATCTTCCATTTTGCTTAAAAAATCATTCCCATGGTTGAAAATTGAACTATTTTGTTGAATTTTCATTTAGTTAAAAATCAATTTATTTAACTGGGAACTTAAGTATAATTTATGCTAAAAATTTTGGTAAAAAGTTATTCTTCTTGTTTGAAAATTGAAAATTCATCTTTTTGGTGAAAAAATAATTTGGTTTTTGTTTATAATTAAACTATTTTGGTGAAATTAGTTTTTTTTTTAATTAGTCAAAAAAAATGTAATATTCTATTTTTGATTGAAAATTGATCTTTTTTAGTTGACAAATAAACCGTTTTGTTGAAAATTCATGTATTTTATTGAAAAATCATTTTTTTCGCTGGAAATTAACGTACTTCTTTGAAAAGTCGTTTTTCTTTTGTTAAACAATTTATCCATTTCAGTTGAAAGTCATCTATTTTGTTAAAAAAAACTTATTTACTTGGTCGAAAATTCAACTATTCTGATGAAATTTTTTTTTTCAAGTTAAAAATTAATTCTTCAAACTGAAATTTAAGTATATGTACTCAAATTTTCATTTGAAACAATGCCTTTTTTTGTTTGTTGAAAATTCGTCTTTTTGAAAAAAAATTTTTCTTTTTGTTTAAAAATTCATCTATTTCGGTTAAAAAGGTTTGAAAATGTTTGAAAATTTACAGAGATTGTTGGAATTTAATTTCTTTAATTTAAAATTATTTTTGAAACTGAATATCTAACTTCCATTTTTTTTTAATTTTGTCATTTTCAGTTGAAGATTCATTTATTTGAATAA
Organism: Andricus quercusramuli; assembly: GCA_932178445.1. Taxonomy (NCBI): domain Eukaryota; kingdom Metazoa; phylum Arthropoda; class Insecta; order Hymenoptera; family Cynipidae; genus Andricus; species Andricus quercusramuli. The sequence goes on along the minus strand of CAKNXH010002226.1, from coordinate 10,100 downwards.
AAATTGTACCATTTTATTAAAACTACTTTTTTCAGTTGAACACTATTTTTTTAAACCGGAAATTAGTCTAGTCCATTTTTTGTTAAAAATTTAACTATTTTGTTAAACATTCGTTTTTGTTGATTGCAAATTAATTCATCTTTTTGGTTAAAAATAAATTTGTATCTTTTTTAATTGAAAATTCATCTATGTGGTTGCATATTCATATATTTCATTGAAAATTTGTCTTTTTTGATACAATTTTATTCCTTTTGTTTATGAATTTATTTCTTTGTTCGAAAATTCAACTGCTTTGTTAAAAATTTGATTTTGCTTGGCAGAAAATTAATTTTCTTTAACTCAAAATGTCACTTTTCCGTTCTTTGTAAAAAAATTATTTTTTTGTTTAAAAATTAATTTCTTTCATTAAAAATTCAATGTTTTTATTTCAAGATTTAACTTTTCGATATTTTTCAAATTGCATAAATAATCAAAAAATATCGAAAAAAATCAGAGAATAATTTTATAAACTATAAACATTACAATTTTGTTTATAAAAATATTTGAATTATTCGAGAATTTTCCAATTCCGTAATATCATAAACTGTACGGAAATTTTACTATTCGGGAATTTTTCAATTCGGCAATTTTATTAATTGAGAATTTTATAATTCGGGAATTTCATTATTCAGCAATTTTCCAATTCGGGAATTTAATTATTCGTAAATTTCATTATTTGGGAATTTTTCGGTGTCGGGAATTTTATTTTTCAGGATTTTTCAGTCGTCCCGCAATAAAATTTACATATTCATTTCAATTGATGTAACAAATTTTAAATTCAAAAATTAGTAACAATAATTAACAAAATAAAATGAGATTACATTAAATGACATATTTTTTTATTTACTGAATACTCATTTTATTATTTAACCAAATGCTCAGTATGTAATAAAATCGATCCACGTATTACGTGGACAAGTTGAAATATAATTATTTTTAATTATTAATATTAAATACAAAAATGGTATTTTTCAACAATTCAAATAAGCGCGCGAATAACCAATGACGCGCCTCATGCAATGAACAAAAACGATTGTCTAACAAAATAATTAAATTTTCAACAAAAAATGGAATAGGCTGATTTTCAGTTTAAAAAAATAATGTTGAACGGAAAAAAGGAGTTTCAATAAAATGGTACAATTTTTAACTAAATAAATGAACCTTCAACTGAAAATAAAGAAATTTTCAACAAAAAAATGGAAGTTAAATATTCAGTTTGGAAAATATTTTTGAATAAAAAAAATTAATTTCCAACGAACTCGGTAAAATTTCAACCATTTTTAAACCTTTTGAACAAAAAAATGGAGTTTCAGCAAAATATTTGAATTTTTAACAAAAAGCAAATTAATTTTTAACCAGAATAGATGTATTTACAAACAAAAGGAATAATTTTCTATCAAAAAGACGAATTTTCAACAAGAAAAAAAAAACATGTTTTTAACTGAAAATTTTAGTACACATACTTAAATTTCAGTTTAAAGAATTAATTTTAAACACCAAAGAAAACAATAAATTTTCATCAAAAAAGCTGAATTTTCAACCAAGTAAATGAGTTTTTAACCAAAACAGGTGAATTTTCAATTGAAATAGATGAATTGTTTAGCAAAAGAAAAACGTCTTTTCAAAAAAATACCTTAATTTTGAGCCAAAGAAATGATTGTTCAACAAAAAGTCGAATTTTTAATCTGAAAGATTTTTTTTTACGAAAAGAGTCAAATTTTCAATAAAATACATGAATTTTCAACCAAACGGTTTATTTGCCAACTAAAAAAGATACATTTTCAACCAAAAATAGAATATTTTAATTTTTATTTAATTAATTTGAAAAAAAACTAATATCACCGAAATAGTTGAATTATCAAAAAAAAAAAAATAGAATTTTTTACTAAGAAGAATAATTTTCTACCAAAAATATGAATGTTCAACTTAAAAAAATTCCTTTTAACTGAAAATTTGAGCATAAATTATACTTAGGTATCCATGTAAATGAATTAATTTCTGAAAAAAAAAATTTCAACAAAATAGTTCAGCTCTCAGCTATAGAAATACATTTTTAAGCGAAATAGATGAATTTTCAAGCAAGAAGACGAATTTTCTATTAAAAAAATTAATTTTCAATTGAAAAAGATAAATTTTCAAGCAAAATAAAAACAAATTTTCAAACAAATAAAAAAAAAAGATTCATTTCAACACAAAGAGACGAAATTGCAATCGAATACATGAATTCTAAACCAAGTGGTTAATTTATAAGGAAAAAAGATACATTTTCGATAAAAAATGGAATAGTTAAATTTCCATGGAATGAGTTTTCCGTTTAAAAAATTTGTTTTTGAGAACAAAAAAAAAACATATTTCCAACAAAATAGTTCAATTTTCAATCAAAGAAAAGAATTTTAACCGAAGTAGATGAATTTGCAAACATGAAGAAGAATTTTTTACCAAAAAAAGATGCACCTTCGAACGGAAAAATATAGAACAACGAATTTTCAAAAATGGTCAAATTTTCAACCAAACAAATCATTTTTAACCGAAAAGATACATTTTTAACGAAAGAAAATAAATTTTCAATGGAATAATTTATTTATTTATTATTATTAATTGAAAATAATTATACTTCAAAATGTTCATGTGGCAGGTAGAAGGTTTTTGATACATTCTGAGTATCAGGTTAAAAATCAAATGAGTATTCACTAAATAAAAGATATCATGTTTTTTAATATCTTCAAATTATTTTAAATAATTTATGCATTTAAAATTTGGTATATTAATTAAAATGGATATGCGAATTTTATTACAGGTACATTTTGAAATATTTAGCATTTATTTCTCAAGAAATTGTAGTTCAAATTTTATAAAAGTTAAATATTAAATAGAAAAGCAGTCGAATTTATTTTAAAACATTAAAAAAAAGTTTATTAAATAGAAGAAAATATATTTTTGTTAATTAACTGCACGGATGTTAAATTTATTTTTAATAGTAAAGCATCTACGCGTTTCGAACTGGTTGTCAGTTCTTATTCAAGGTGCGAAAAATACAACAATTTTCGAATATTTTAAGATATGACTGAAAATCAAGAAAAATAAAATTCCCGGTTCGAGACAATTAAAAAAAAAATTCAATATATATTATTTAGTCATTCATTGAAAATACAAATTCAAATACTTTTATCAAAGATAAATTTGTTTCAATGTTAATAGTTTTTTAACATTATTGTTCGAATTGAAAAAAAAACAATAAGTGTATAAAAATTGCATAAAAAAATAAATTTTAACACACGTGCAAACAAACTTTACAGAATTCAACTCATCACTGATTCATCTCTAAGGTTCTGCTGCACATTGCAGATCTGCACATTCACCATGAAAAATTTCAAAAAAAATTGTTCATCCAGAAAATTATTTTGTTGAATTATTGTTACTTTAATTTGAAACAATTTTTTTGAAAACTTTAAACATTGGAAAAATTTGTTTCCTTGATAAAAATATGTGATTCTTTTATTTTTTATGAATTAATAATATTTCTTAAAAAAAAAAAAAACAATTTTTAAATCGTTTAAATTCAGGAATATTCCAATTTGGGATTATTATATTTTAGCAATTTTATAATTTCAAAAAATTTATTATTCGGGAATTTTACTTGTCAGGATTTCTCAGTCGTCCCTATTTTGAAAAATCTGAAAAATAATAAATATTCCAATATTATCTAAATTAAATTAATCTTAATATAATAATAATAATATATATAATATTCAATTAGCTTGATTGATTTAATTAATCAATGAAATCAGATAATATTAGAATATTTACTATTTTTTGGGACGACTGAAAAATCCCGAAAAATAAAATTCCCGACACTGCAAAATTCCCGAATAATAAAATTGCCGAATTAGGAAATTCCCGAATCGTAAAATTTACGAATAATAAAATTGCCGAAAAATAAAAATCCCGAATTGGAAAATTCCCGAATAATAAAATTCCCGAATAATAAAATTTTCGAAAAATAAAAAACCCGAATTGGAAAATTCCCGAATAATAAAATTCGCGATTAATAAAATTCCCGAATTGGAAAATTCCCGAATAATAAAATTCGCGATTAATAAAATTCCCGAATTGGAAAATTTCCGAATAATAAAATTCCCGGCAGTTTATAATACATATTACCGAAATGGAAA
>CAKNXH010002225.1:38558-52614 GCA_932178445.1 Andricus quercusramuli | reverse complement strand
AAGAAAGGTGCCCCTTGAGCGAAAAAATTCCTCCTCTATTTGTTCGACACCTAATAATATTTTTTGATCAAACTTTCTTGAATTAATTCAGCAACTCAATAACTAAAGAGTCAATTCTCTTTTTTTTTTATAAATTGAAAATTGATTTTTGTATCACCGCCTAAAATTGAAGAGTGCCCCTCGAGCGAAAAAATTCCTCCTCTATTTTTTCCAAACCTAATAATATTTATGAAACAAACTTTTTTTGTATCGATTTATCAACTTAGTAGCTAAAAAGTCAATTCTCTTTTTTTTTATGAATTGAAAATTGGATTTTTTTATCACTGTCCAAAGTTGAAAAAAACGTGCGAAAAAAATTCTGGGAATGGGATCCTAATGACGTGCTACCTTTCATTTCTCTATTAATTATTAATTATAATTTCACCTTGTCTTCACCAGCCCAATTTCGATTTGTTGGTTCTGTAAGACCGAGTAAATCAATCCAGTGATAGTAATCTTCTGTTTGATTACCATACCAGTATTTGATTATGACAAAACTGGAAGGAATATTCAATAAAATTAAATTTCGTTCAGTAATTTCAATTTTCTTTTTGAAATAATGTTTTTATTTAATTTGTTTTTCCTGAAAAAATATCTTCCCCTTTCGCTCCGCTGGGAATCGAACCTCAGAACTTCCGATTGCCGGTCAGGTTCTTTCTCATTAAGCTTAATCAGTCCATTTCCCATTAAGCGAAAGGAGATCTTTTTTCAGAAAAAATTAATTAAAATAATTTGCGTAATGGGAAAGCACCCGACCGGCAATCGGAAGTGTTGAGGTTCGATTCCCAGCGGAGCGAAAGAAGATTTTTTTACAGAAAAAAAATTAAAATAATTTTTAATTCATATCTCCATCTAGTATGAAAAAATGTTAAAATTTTATGTAAGGGTTTTATCTTACGCTAGACCATCGTCAACCATCTTTTGGACTTCCGGACAGGACATGAGCTCCATAAATTCCGGATTTTCTGGATTCCTCTTCACGTCGACCAATTGCCATGGGGCTATCAGGCCAAATCGGACACATTTCAAAACATCGAGCATGTACATTTTTCGTTCCTGCCAGTCAAACATCAACCATCTCACAGCTGACATTAAAACTTCCATTTCACTGAAAAATGGTTTAAAAAATTAAAATATGCCGGAAGAGAAAATTGAAATCCAGCGACACATGCCGGAATTTAAAACTAAAGGCTAGCGATTCCTCTCTTATAAAGAGAAAAATATGCCGGAAGAGAAAATTAAAATCCGGCAAGTTATGCCGGAAGAGAAAATTCAAATCCGGCAAGTTACGCCGGAAGAGAAAGTTGAAATCTGGCAAAATATACCAGAAGGGAAAATTAAAATCTGGCAAAACATGCCGGAAGAGAAAAATAAAATCCGGTAGGATATACCGGAATAGAAAATTAAAAATTAGGTACTTATCCACTTAAAAGGGAAACATACGCCGGAATAAAAACTTAATGGTTAGGTACTTCTCTCTCCGGAAGAGAAAAATATACCGGAAGAGAAAATTAAAATCCGGGAAAACATTTTGGATGAGAAAATTAGAATCCGGCAGAATATACCGGAATAGAAATTTAACGGTTAGGAACTCGTCTCTCCAAAAAAAAATGGCCGAAAGAGCAAATTAAATCTGGCAAATTCTGCCGGAACAGAAAATTAAAATCCGGCAGAATATGCCAAGAAGAAAAATTAAAATCTGGCAAAACATGCCAGAAGAGAAAATTAAAATCCGTTAGAATATTCCGAAAGAGAAAATTAGAATCAGGCAGGATATACCGGAATAGAAGATTAAAATCCAGCAAAATATACTGGATTAGGAAATTGAAGTTTAGGTACTCATCTACCCAAAAGAGAGAAATACGCCGGAATAGAAATTTAAAGGTTAGGTACTGCTCTATCCGGAAGAGAAAAATATACCGGAAGAGAAAATTAAAAATCCGGCAAGGTATGCCGGAAGAGAAATTTAAAATCCGGCAGAATATACCGGAAGAGAAAATTAAATTCCGGGGAAAAATGTCAGAAGAGAAAATTAGAATCCGGCAGAATATACCGGAATAGAAAATTAAAATCCAGCATTTATCCAAAAGAGAAAAATACGCCGGAGTAGAAATTTAATGGTTTGGTACTCCTCTCTCCGAAAGAGAAAAATATGCCTAAAGAAAAAATTAAAATCATGAATAATATTCCCGAATAGAAAATAAAAGGTTAGGAACTCCACTCTCCGGAAAAAATATGCCGGAAGAGAAAATTATAATCAGGAAAAATATGCTGTAAGAGAAAATTAAAGCTTAGGAACTCCTCTCTGTAAGAGAAAAATATTCCGCAAGAGAAAATTAAAATCCGGCAAGATATGCTCGAAGAGAAAATTAAAATTCAACAAAATAACTGAAAATATAAAATTCTCTTCGGAAGATAAAAATTTACGGGAAGAAAAAATTAAAATTTTCCAAAATACGCCGGAATGGAAAATTAAAAATTCTCTCCCCGGAGGAAAAAAATATTCCGGAATAGAAAATTAAAGCAGAATTTACCTGTTTACGCATATATAATTCGATTTTAAAAGTAAGCAAAGTTCATCAACCGAAAGTTCCAGAAAATCCTTTGTACTGACGAGCATTAGGAAAAATTTCATTATTCTTGGTACCATTAACTCCATCACTGCTGTGTTACCAATTTTTCGAGCCTCCAAATATAAAAGAAAAGCTGTATCTTCTGAAAAGAGGTCATCATTGTCTATGAAAGCCCAACATTGTTCTTCCAATTCTGCAAAAATTTCAATAAATTATTATTTATTAAATATTTATAAAGGGTGATTAATATTTTTTTTAAAAATAAAATGACTCCCCTACAAATTGTTCCTTTTGGTTTCAAAACGACCCCTAAGTTTTGGCACAAATGAAAAATTATATTTAGGGTTAAGTAATTTTTTGCGAGAGAAATTTATTATTATTTATAATAAATTATCATTATTTATTATTTAGCATTTTAATTTTCTCTTCCGGTACATTTTGCCGGATTTCCAATTTCTCTTCCGGAATAACTTCCCGGATTTTTATTTTCTCTTCCGGCATATTTTTCTCTTTTTTTATCACTTCTCCCCCTAAGTCGCTTTTTGTAAATAAAATAGTTATTAAATGTAAATATAGAGAAACAGGGGTTATTTAAGTTAAATAAACATTTTATTTACAAGAATTAACTTGGGGGACACCTAAATATTTTTTGAAAATTCTGCCAAAAATCAGGGGTCAATTGGATCCCAGAAGAAAATCTCTGTAGGGGTGCCATTTGATTAAAAAAAAATTTTTTTTTCAACACCCTGTCAAAAATATTTTTTTCCCCTAGTTTTAATTATTTCATACACACCCTTAATACCGAGGTACTGAGCAGCTACAAAAATTTCAAGAATATTATCTCGTCTGAGAAGTTGACAGCTCTCATTTGTCGGATTTATCATCCAGTCGTAAATAATTGAAAAGGCCCTTGATGTCACGCTGCTCTGCATTTTAGTACAATTTGGGATTTGAAAATAATGAAAACGGAAAATGTGTCAAATTTGGAAAATTAATAAAAAAAATTAATCAAAGTAGAAGGGTTTCGTAGCCTATTGAGACGTTAATTAAGTATTTAAACCCTCCCCCTCCCGTGCTTTTCCTCCCCTCTTTTTACTCTTCCCCTTCCCCTTTCCCCTTTCCCCTTTCCCTTCCCCTTCTCCAACTTCTTCCTCTACTTCCCCCTCCCAGCCTTCACTTACCCTCCTTTGCTCACTCTTCTTTGTAATAATTTCCCCTACTTCCCTTCCTTCATTTCCCCTTATTTTCCGTACTTCCCCTTCCCTTGTTTTTCTTCATTTTTCTACTGGCTTTCCCCTCATTTTCTCTGCTTCCTCTCCCCATTTTCCCTCATTTCCCCTTTCCCCATTTTCAATCACTCATTTCCACCCACTTCCCCTATTTTATCTCCCTCCATTTTCCCTACTTCCTAGTCTCATTTTTCCTCCACTCACTTCCCCTCCTTTTATTTTTCCTCACTTGCGATAATTCTTCTTCCCTCATTCCCCCTACTTCCCCACCCATCATTTCTCCTTCACTCACTCCTCCCCTCATTTCACATACTTCCCCTCCCTTCATTTTCCCTACTTCCCTAGTCTTATTTTCCCTCTACTTACTTTTCCTCCCTCATTTCTTGTACTACCCATTCCTCCTTTTCCATCATTTCCCCATATTTTACTTCCCTTAATTTTCCCTACTTCCCTAGTCTCGTTTTCCCTCTACTCACTTTTCCTACCGCACTTCTTGTACTTCCCCTTCCCTCATTTTCCATCACTTCCACTTCCCTCATTTTTCTTCACTTTTCTACTTGCTCTCCTCTTATTTCTCCTCCCCCTTTACAAATCCTATTATTTCCACTCGTTTCCCCTACTTTACCTCCCTACACCTCCCCTACTTATCCACGATCATTTTTCTTTCAGTCACTTCCACTACTTCTCTTCACCTTATTTACCCTCATTTCCCGTACTTTCCTACCCCTAATTTCCACTACATTCTCCTACTCCCTCTTCCCTCATCCCCTCTACTTTCCCTCCTCTTATTTTCCTTCCGCGCACTTTCCCTCCCCTCATTTTCTATCATTTCCACTCCCTTTATTTTTCTTAATTTTCCGACTAAATCTCCCCTCATTTCTTCTACTTCTCCTCCCTCTTTCCTCTCCGTTTATTTCAACTCATTTTCCCTACTTTCCCATCCTTCACTTCTACTTTCTTACCCTCATTTTCTTTCCAGTCACTTCCACTTCTTCCCCTCCCATTATTTTCCCTCACTTCCAGTAATTTCCTATCCCTCATTGGCCTTCACTTTCCCTACGTCCACTATCCTTATATCCCCTACTTTCCTTTTTCTCATTTTTCCTCCACTTCCTCCTTTTTCTTCCCACTTCCTATACACTTATTTCGACTCAATTTCCCTACTTTCCCTCCCTTCATTTGCCCTGATTCCTTAATCACATTTTCCTTCTACTCACTTCCCCTCCTCTCATTCCACATTACTTTCCCTACTTCTTCTCCTCTCATTTCTCATTACTTTCCATCATTTCCTTCCCCTCATTTGTCTACTACCCTACCCCTCATTTGTCATTACTTTCTCTAATTTACCTTTTCTCAGTTCCCTCACTCCTCCCTTATTTTATTCCCCTACTGCCATAATTTCCCCTACTTGCTCTTTCCACATTTCCCCTTACAGACCGTTCCTACTCTCCTCTCATATTTCTCCAATATCTTCTATCCCACTCTCATAATTTCCCATCACTCCCTCTAATTCAATGCCCCTCATTTCTTAATTCGCTTTCCTTATATTTTCTCACTGCTATTTTTCCTTCCCTAATTCCCTCTGCTTCTCATTCATCATCACTCTCCTACCCTCACTTTCTCTTACTTCCTGTTATTTCCCTCACCTCATTTCCTCTAATTCCCCTCCTCTCATTTCCCCTATCTTCCCCTACTTCTCATTTATCATCGCTTCCCTCCCTTAATTTCCTCCTAATTCCCGTACCCCCCTATTTCTCTTCACTTCCCCTACTTCCATAATTTCACCTACTTGCTCTTCCCAGCTTTCCCCTTATAGCCCCTACCTGCTCTCCCCTCATTTCCTCTAATATCTCCTATCCCCTTCCTCTAATTTCCCATCACTTCCTCTGATTCACCGCCCCTCATTTTCTATTTCCCCTCTCCTTATTTTTTCTTAGTCCCCCTACTTTTCTTCTCCTAATTCCCTCTACTTTTCATTCATCATCACTCTACACCCCTCACTTCCTCTTACTTCCCGTTATTCCCCTCCCCTCATTTCCTATCATTTCCTCTAATTCCCTCCTCTTATTTCCCCTATTTTCCCCTATTTTTCATTTATCATCGCTTCCCTCCCTTAATTACACCTCAATTCCCGTAATTCCCCCCCCCCCTCATTTCCCCTCACTTCTCATACTTCCCCTCTTATCATTTCCCCTCACTTCCCCTCCTTGAAAAAAGTATGACGGACAGACGAATGGACGGATGATCACCGGTCCGAAACTTTAAGGTTTCCTGCCCGGGGCTAAGAAACCCTAAAAATAAATTAATTTTAATTTTTAATTTATATAAAAAAAATGTTGTACCTTTTTCTCAAACACTTCAAATTTCAGTTTTGGGATTTGAAAATAGTGACCATTGGAAATATGTAAAATTTGTAAAATTAATATGAAAAAAAATTATTTTAATGTAAATTAAATCAATTTTTATATCACTTTTAGTCCACTTCAAATTTTAGATTGCAGAATTTGGGATTTCAAAATAACAATTGCAAATATTTAAAATTTGGAAAATGAATATCAAAAATAAATTTTCATTCAAACAAAATTCCTTTTTTACTACTTTTATTACCACCACTTCAAATTTCAAATCCTACAATTTGAGATTTGAAAAAGTCAATTAAAAATATTTGGAATTTTATAAATTAAAAAAATTTCCTCATTAAAATTCAATTTTCTTTTCATTAGTGTTAATAAAATAAGATTTTACAACAAAAAAATGCTTTGATTTAAAACTTACTCCCGTTAAATCAACCTCCTTAACATTTTTTTCATCAAAGAATGTACTGTAGCTCTGAAGTACAATCAAGTGACAATGAAATTCATCTTCCTCGAGTCGGACGATACAATCTGCATTTCTTAAAAAATAGACAGAAAAATAAGAAAATTGCTCTACACAGGGTCTGAAATATTTGGTTAAAAATTGTATTATTTGGTCAAAAATTTAATTATTTTTTTGAAAATTCAATAATTTTGTTCAATAGTCATCCTGCTCCGTGGAAAATTCAAATATATACCTTATGAGGTTACAGGAACACTTACCGACCGAGCAAGTTTCTGTTCCATATTGAGTTACCGACAGTCGGCATTACCCTCTGTTGGTAATGCAGATCCCTGGCATTGATCGATTCTCAGACCCGTAATTCAAAACCTAAAATCGAAGCATGCACAGAGTTCCAAGTAGAGATGGCGCCACTATCTAGTATTTGTTCGGTAAGGTAGATCCCTGATAAATCTACTGATGATCGATCCCTACCAGAGATCTGCATTACCTACTATCGGTAATGCCGACTGCCGGTAACTCATTATAAAACAGAATCTTGCTTGATCGGTAAGTGTTCCCGTAGCGGCATAGCTATACTATTTGTATCTTGTTGATAACTCGTCTATTTTTGTAGAAAATCAATCTTCTAGAATAAAGATTAATCTTTTTCCTTGAAGATTCAACTATTTTGTTGAAAATGCCATATTTTTACTTGAAATGTTAGAAAAAAGTGTTTAAAATTGAATTTAACATATTATTAATATTATTAATTGTTAATGTCTCACTTGTAATTTGTAATTCGCCTAGCGAGTTCTCGATACAAATCTGTTTTTTCAGGTAGAATGATATTTTCCCAATCGATCGGCTGATCGACAGTAAATCCTAATCTAAGAAAGTTGTAAATGAAAAAAAAATAGTTTATCAAGAATAATGAAATAATAGGAATGAATGAACAAGAGAAAATGCGCCTGAGCCCGGATCTGAATCAGGAATAGTGGCGATCCTGGTTCGAATCCGGGCCGAAGCAGATTTTTTTTTCTTCTTTAAAGTTATTTTTTCAGAGTAATCCTTTTTGAAATTGAAATTTGTATTAATTAAAAATGTTGAATAAAGATGGCAGAACAAATAATAATTTTTTAATCTAATGAATTGAAAAATGTAATTTTAATTTTTTTACGAGGATAATGGGATTTCTTGAGCTGGTGGTAGAGGCAAGCGGTGGGTCCCCTTTTCTGCAGTCAGTTTGTGTTCCATCTCTCCCGGATGAGCCGCTGGTTTCGGTCGATACGGTTGCGTCCTTGGCCTATATCTTGTCGGAATACGGGGTAATTTCTCCTGGACCTAGAAAGAGAACTAGGATATCAAAATTAAATCACTTAGGGCGAAAATTATTTTTTTGTACGATCGCCTACAAAAATTCGAGCATTGTGCAGTTTTTTACGCACTAGTGCGTAAAAAGTACTTTTTACGTGCTTAAAAAAATATATTACTTTTTACGCCCTTGTAGCATAAATGAGTATTTTTAAATTCTTAATAATATTTCAAGTCTTTAGATTATATTATTCAAAGTAGGTATTTGCAAAACTCGAGCATTATGCGGTGTTTTACGCACTAGTGCGTAAAAAGTAATTTTCATGTGATTCAAAAAATATGTAATACTGAATTTTGGCCGAATTAAAAAATAATACTGACTGTATTAATTTTTTTTTTTAATTCGGAAAAATCTTTTGAAGTGTCTTGAATATTTTGTTAATTGTCTTTAAAAAATAATTTTTCAACAGAAAAAAAATCATCTCAAAATTTCCCAGGAATCTTAAGAATATATTGAAAATATTTTGGAAATTTCAAATTTTTCCTAAAAAATTGTTTGAAAGTAAAATAGAAAAAATTGCTTTGAAATCTTCCAGATTCTATTTTTTAGCAATTGTTGAATTTTGTTTAAATATTCTCTTAAAATAAAAAAATAAAATTTCAATTTTCCTAGGAATTTAAAGAAAATTGGTTTATTTTCTTAGACCATTACATTTTTTTGTTTGAATCGTCAAAAATTTACATTTTGTTTGAAATTTTTTGAAATATTTTCAAGATTTAATTTATTTTGGAATCTTTTCAGAAATTCCAAATTAAAAATTTTTTTTTAAATTAAAATTTTTTTTTTCTAATTTTGTTAATTCTAAATCTTTTGAAAAAATTCAGTTTTTCTTAAAAAGTGTTGAATCCAGCAAAAATGAAAAAAATTGTCCTAAAAAAAGGGCGACTGAAAAAAAAAAAAAAATCCCGACAGTTTATAATAATACCGAATTTGAAAATTCCCGAATCAAAATTATCAAGGTGGGAAAAAAATTTAAAGCTTATTTCGCTTAGTTAAAAATTCTATTTTTTGGTTGAAAGTTGAACTTATTTAAATTTTTTTTTATTGGTGGAAGATTATACTAATTTATTGAAAATTCGTTTGGTTAGTTATTAAAAATAAATATTTCAACTGGAAATTTAACTACTCTATTTCTGGCTGAAAATTTATCTTTTTTAACTGAAAATTCAATGATGAAGTTTCTCATTGAAAATTTAACTAATTGGTTGAAAATTCAACTTTTGTTGGATTTTCAGCTTTTTGGTTTGAATTCAATTATTTTTATTTAAAAATTAATTTCTTGTTGTTAAAAATTCATATTTTTAGTTGCAAATTCTGTTGAAAAATTAATTTCTTTTACATTGAATTTAATTATTTCATTTTTTGTTGAAAATTTATATTTTTTTAGAAAATTCAACTATTTGGTTGAAAGTTGAACTACTTTGTTAAAAATTTGTTTGATTGTCCAAAGATTTAACTATTTTTTCGAAAAATCGTTTTTCTTTCAATAAAAAATAAATTTTTGAATTGAAAATTTAAATATTCCATTTTTGGTTAAAAATTGATCGTATTCAATTGAAAATTATTTTTTCATATTTTTTTTACTGAAGAATCTTTCTTGTTCGAAGATTCAACTTTTGTTGGGTTTATAGCTTTTTGGTTTGAAATGAACTGTTTTTTTTTTAAATTTATATTTTAATAATTAATTAATTTTTTTGACTGTAAATTTAATTATTTCATTCTTGGTTGAAAATTAATTATTTACTAAAAAATTCAACTATTTCGTTGAAAATTTAACTAGTTTGTCAGCAATTTTTTATTTTATTTTTAAAAATTTAACTATTTCTTCGAAAATTCGTTTTTCTTTTGGTTAACAATGAATTTTTGAATTGAAAGTTTAACTGTTTCATTTTTGGTTGAAAATTTATCGTTAAAGTAGGGGAAATGAAGAAAGGGGAAGTAGGGGAAATGAAGGGAGGGAAAATAGGGGAATTGAGAAAAAGGGAAGATAGGAAATTGAGCGAGGAAAAGTAGTGGAAATAAAAGGAGGGAAAATAGGGGAAGTGTTTGCTGAGGAAATGAGGGGAAGTGTCAGAGGAAAAGTAGGAAAACTGAGGAAAGAGGAAGTAGGAAAAGTAATGGAAGGGAAATGAGGGGTAATGAGGGAGGAGAAGTAGAAAAACTGAGGGAGGAGAAAGTAGGAAAAATAAGGGTAGTTGAAGGAGGGAGGGGAAGTAGGGGAAATAAGGGAAGAGGAAGTAGGAAAAGTTGGAAAAGGAAATAAGGGTAATAAGTGAATAGAAGGAAGCAAACTGATGGAAGAAAAAATAGGAAAAATAAGGGTAGGGAAAGGAGCGGAAATAAAAGGAGATATGGTAGGAAAAGCGATTATGAATGAGGGAGGAAAACTAGGTAAAGTAGGGGAAATTATGGTAGGAGAAGTAAGGTTATTCACGGGAAATGAGGGGAGGTAAAATAGAGGGAATGATTCGAAATAAGGGTGAATAGATGAGGAGAAGTGAAATATGGGGAAGGATAGTACAGTAAGGAGTGTAGGGGAAGGGGAGTATCAGCTGGGGAAGCTATGAGAAGGGGAAGTAGTCGTTGAAGAAGTTGCGATTGGGGTGTGGCCAAAGGTGAAGTGAGAGGAGGGAAAATATGGGAGAGGGAAAATTGAACGACTCAACAAACGTCTTAGGAGGCTACAAAACCCTTCTTTTGCCTAATGTTTTAGTGTAAAATTCAACAATTTGGGTAGGGGAAGTGAAGGGAAATGAGACAAGTGAAATTAGCGGTAGTGATGGGAATTTAGGAGGAGTAGAGGAAGCGACATGAGATAAAGCTTGGGAAGTAACGGAAAATGAGGGGTGGGGAAGTAGATAAAATAAGTGTCAGTGAGAGATAGTGGAAGAAGCAAGGGAAAATGAGAGGAGGGGAAGTAGGTTAAATCTGGGGAGTGGATGTAGGGGAAGTGGGAGGTAATTAGAGGAGGGAAGTTAGTGGAAATGATAAGAAATTAGTGGAAGTAGAAGTGAGAACAAATGAGGGGAGTAAGTAGGGGGAATGACGAGAGTACAAGTAGGGAGAGTGGGGTAGGGAAAAATAGGGGTGTTAAAGTAGATAAAGTAAGAGGAAGTAGGGACATTATGAGAGGGAAAGTAGAGGAATGAAGGGTGATTATGGAAGCTGAAGTAGTGGTAATGAGGGGAGGTACGAAAGTTGGGATGGAAAACAAAATGAAGTGAGGTAGGAAAAGCGATGGAAAATGAGGGAGAGGAAATAGTTAAAGTAGGGGAAATAGTGGTAGGGGAAGTGAGGTTATTCAAAAGAATTGATTGAAAATTAATTAATTAATTCAAATTAGGAGTAGGCAAGTAGAGGGTTGGAGAAGTGGAAATGAGGCGTAGTTAGGTCTAGTTAGGGCAGAGGAAGTAGGTGAAGTGAGAGTAAGTGAGAGGAAGTATATTTAGGCAATGATTATGAATGACCGTGAGTAAGGAATGTGTATGGTGGAAAAGTAAGGGAATTGAGGGAAAATTAGAACTGGGGAAGTAGATGATTGAAGGAGGGGAAGTTAGGCGTAGTTAGGTCGAGTTAGGACTAGGGAAGTAGGTGAAGTGAGTGTGAGAGGAAGTATATGTAGGAAATTATCAGAAACGAGGGTGAGTAAGGAAAGTGTATGGTGGAAAAGTAGGGAAAGTGAAGGTAAATTAGGAGTGGGAAAGTAGAGGATTGGAGAAGGAGAAGTGAGGTGTGGTTAGATCTAGTTAGGGTTGGGGAAGTAGGTGAAGTGAGTGTGAGAGAATGTATATATAGGCAATGATTAGAAATGAGGGTGAGTAAGGAAAGTGTGAGTGTGGGCAAGTAGAGAATTGAAGGTTGGGAATTGAGTGAAGGCTGGAGAAGCAGGAGAAGTGAGTGTCAGTGAGGGAAAGTGTAGGAAATTATTATAAATGAGGGTCAGTAGAGGAGGGGAAGTGAGGGCTGGATAAGGGAAGTAGAGGAAGGGAAGTGTCAGCGGGGAAGCTAGAAGAGGGTAAAGTAGAGGATGAAGAAGTTGGCGTAGGAGGGGGAGGGGGCGAAGAGAGGGGGTGGTATGGGAGGGGGAGGGTTGAAAGAATAAATTAGCGTCCTAACAGGCTACGAAACCCTAATTTAGTGCTCATTAATAAAGGTAGAAAATTTCTAAGACCTGGAGCTGATTTATTGTTGAAAATGTCACACCGGGCGGAATCTCGATAGGATCTTGTCCGGAAATTTCCGAATCCACTCCTGGTTTTTCCAAGTCTGCTTTTACGTTGACCCTGGTATTTCTGGGATCAGCAACTAGGACGCTCACTTTTTTGGATTCAAACACCACCTAAAATTCACATCGACATTTAAATGTAGCAGACTCTTTCCCCTATTCCCCTTTTCATCCCCTTTTTAAAGAATTCCTCTTTTTCCCCTATCTTCGAAAAACTCCCCCTTTTTCTCGTGTTTGCCCTGTAAATGCGAACTGAATTAATTTAAATACTTTGTTGAAATTTCTTTTTATTTTTTTTTGAAAATTATTTTTTTTTTAAATGAAAATTTTTAGTTAAAGTTTTACCTTTATAAGTTGAAAATTCAATTAGTTTATTTGGGTGGAAAATTGATCCTTTTTGATGAAAACTCATAATTTTTTTTTTGAGGATTCAACTGGTTAAAAATTCTTTTTTTGTTGAAAATTGATCTATATTTTATTGAAGATGAATTATTTTTTATTACAACCAAAAAAAAATTTGAATTTTAAGCTCAAAACTGTTGACTCAAATCAAAAATCGATGGAAAAAAGATTTCAAACAAATTATTGAATTTTCAAGCCTGAAAATGTTAACTTTCATCAAGAAAGTTAATTTTCAATCAAATAGTTGAATTCTCAAATAAAAAATATTAATTTTCAACAAAAAATGGAATAATTAAATTTTTTTAATAAAAGGAATTAATTTTCAAATAAAACGATAAATTATCTACCAACAAAATAAATGTTTAAAAGATCAGTGAAACTTTCAACCAATTAGTTGAATTTTTAAATAAAAAATAGTTGAATTAATCTTAAAAAAATGATTTTTCAACCAAAAAAAAGTTGTTCAGTTAAATTTTCAACCGAATAATAAAATTATTAATGAAAAAAGATGTTGAAAACTGGTAAAATCTTTATAGATTATTTGAAAATTTATTAGTTGAATTTTCAATTCAAAAAGGTAATTTTGTAACCAGAAGTGGAATAGTTAAATCTTCAGTTGAAAATTAATTTTTAATAAACTAAAAAATCCAAAATTTCAATAAAATAGTTCCATTTTCCATCAAAGAGATCAATTTTCAACTAAAAAATGATGAATCTAACTTTTTAACTGAATGTTAAAAAATAACTTATACCCAGATTCAGAATCTTTCAAGCTGATTGACTATTGTTAAAAATTGTTTTAACTTTAAAGCTTATTTCGATTGTGCAAAAAAATATTCTAAACCCAGATTCAGAATCCTTCAAGCTGAATGATCATTATTAACAATATTTTTTAAATCTAAAGTTTATTTTGTTTATGCAAAAAATATTTTAAAATCCTTTAAGTTGAATGACTATTGTTAAAAAATTGTTTTAACTCTCAAGATTTTTTTGATTGTGCAAAAAAAATTTTTAAACCCAGATTCAAAATCCTTAAAGCTAAATGATTATTGTAAAAAATTGTTTTAACTTTAAAGATTATTTCGATTGTGCAAAAAAATATATTAAACCCAGATTCAGAATCCTTCAAGCTGAATGCCTATCATTGAAAAATCGTTTTAACTATGAAGTTTATTTTGATTGTGCAAAAAAATCTTTTAAACCCAGATTCAGAATCCTTAATGATTATTGTAAAAAATTGTTTCAACTTTCAGGTTTATTTTAATTGTGCAAAAAATATTTTAAATCATGATTCAGAATCCTTCAAACTGAATGATTATTTTTACCAATCTTTTTTAGCTTTAAAGTTGATTTTAATCGGGGAAAAAATATTTTATACCCAGATTCAGAATCCTCAATCTGAATAACTATTTTTAAA
>CAKNXH010002225.1:21423-33235 GCA_932178445.1 Andricus quercusramuli | reverse complement strand
CTCTGGTAGCCTAGCCGGGGACATCCGCTAGCCGGAGGATCTCCGCTGACCGGAGGGTCTCCGCTAGTCTAGCCTTGGATCTCCGCTAGCCGGAGGGTCTCCGCTAGCCGGTGATCTCCGTATGTGAGAGCCGAGCTGCGCTCGTCAGCAAACTTCACAGTGGCTCTACTCCACTCCTAATGTGAATTAATAATTGGTTTAAATTATATTTCAAAAACCTGCGGTTAGAAGAAGGATCCTTTTTGGAAGAATGATCTACAGGGGATCTTGTTTTCAAAATTTGATCAGATTTTGAAAAACGAACAGGGGATTTCGAAGATGTTGATGTTGATCTACAAGTTGATTTGTTGTAATAAATAATTGATGCAGTTTTATCCAAAGAAAGCGTTGAATTTGACAAAGGATTCCTGTGCAGATCAACTGTAGTAGAAACGCAAATAAGTCAGAAATATTAAAATATATATAAAAAATTGAAAATTGCTTAAGAATTTCAAATATTGAAAATTTATTTTGAAATGATGAAACTTACATTTTACACTCTGTTGTCGAATTGTTCTTATAATTCGAGGAGTCCCTTTTTTCTGATTGATTTTGAAAAACGTATCACAGAGCAAAAATAAAAACCTACAAAAATTAAAATTATTTTAAATTTTCAATTTTTCTAGGAGATTTCTGAACTCTCGACTTACCGCTTTATAGCCTAAAAATCTCTTTTTGCACATTACACCTCAAATTTTCTTTTTGAAAAATCAATAACTTAATTGATATAAATACGATATATTTTCTTCGTTGTTGATTCGATCATTTGATACAAAAATGGATTAAAATATCCGATCTATAAAGAAATGTTTGACGTTTGACAGAACTAAAACACACATAATGTGTTAAGAATAGGAGCCTTAGAAACCAAACATTTGAACATCCGCCGGATGCTCAGTTTATTAGATCAATATTCAATTAATCATGATTAATTTGTAAAGTTTTTTATTTCAACGAGACGTATAAAAAATCTCGACAAATAAAATTTCTGACCGTGCCAAATTCCTAGTTAATAAAATATCCGAACTAGAAAATTCCCGCATATAAACAATAAAATTTTTTTTATAAATATAAAAATTTTAATTTTCGAATATTTCATTTTTTCCATTTCATAAGTTCGACTATTTCATAATTCGGCAATGTTGTCTCGGTGATTTGCAAATTCGGCAATATTATAAACTTGCAGAAATTTTATTATTTGAGAATTTCCAATTCGGTAATATTATAAACTGTTTGGGAATTTTCCCATTCGGGAATTTTCCGGTTTGGGAATTTTATTATTGGGCAATTTCATAATTCGGTATTTTCTATTATTCTATTATTATTATTAATATAATTCGGATGTTTTATTCTTGGGGAATTTTATTATTCGGGAATTTTCCAATTTGGGAATTTTATTGTACGGGAATTTTCCAATTCGAGAATTTCAGTATTCGGCAATTTTCCAATTTGGGAATTTTATCATTCGGGAACTTCCAATTTGGGAATTTTATTATTTGGCAATTTTATTATTTGGAAATTTTTCAATTTGGGAATTTTACAGTGTCTGAAATTTTTTTTCGGGATTTTTCAGTGGTCTCCGCGAATTTTATTATTCAGGAATTTCTATATTCCGGAATTTCATAATTCGAGAGTTTTATTCTTGTGGAATTTTACAATTTGATAATTTTACAGTGTTGGGAATTTTATTTTCCGGGATTTTTCAGTCGTCCCCGAGAATTTTATCATTCGGGGATTTTGCAATTCGGGAATTTGAATAATCAGGAAATTCATAATTTGGGTAATTTTTAGGGAATTTTACTATTCGGGAATTTCTCAATTTGGGAATTTCATTATTCGGAAGTTTTTCAAATTGGAAATTTTATTATTCGGAAATTTCATAATTCGGGAATTTTATTATTCGGGAATTTTCCAATTTGGAAATTTTATTCTCGGGGAAATTTAATATCCGGGAATTTTTCAATTTGGAAATTTCACAGTGTTGGAAATTTTCTTTTTCGGGATTATTTAATCGTCCTCGCCAATTCTATTATTCGAGAATTTTCCAATTCGGAAATTTTATTATTCAGGAATTTTATAATTCGGGAATTTTATTCTTGGGCTATTCTATTATTCGGGAATTTTCCAATTCGGAAGTTTCATAATTCGGGAGTTTAATTTTTGGAGAATTTTATTATTCGGGAATTTTTCAATTTTGAAATTTTATAGTGTTGGAAATTTTATTTTTTGGGATTTTTCAGTCGTCCCCGCCCATTTTAATGTTCGGGAATTTTATTATTCGGAAATTTCATAATTCGGTAATTTTATTCTTGGGGAATTTTATTATTTGGGAATTTTCTAATTTGGGAATTTTATTATTCGGAAATTTTTCAATTTGGGAATTTTACAGTATCGAAATTTTTTTCGGGATTTTCAGTCGTGCCCGTGAATTTTATTATTCTTCAGGAATTTTATTATTCGGAAATTTCATAATTCGGGAGTTTAATTGTAGGAGAATTTTATTCTTGGGGAATCTTATTATTCGGGAATTTTTCAATTAGAAAATTTTACAGTGTTGGGAATTTAATTTTTCGGGATTTTTCAGACTTTCCCGCCAATTTTATAATTCGAAAATTTCATAATTTGGGAATTTTATTCTTGGGGAATTCCATTATTCGGGAATTTTCCAATTCGGGAATTTTATCATTCGGAAATTTTTCAATTTAGGAATTTTACAGTATCGGAAATTTTTTCAGGATTTTTCAGTTATCCCCGCGAATTTTATTATTTGGGAGTTTCATAATTCGGGAGTTTAATTTTTGGAGAATTTTATTATTCCGGAATTTTTCAATTTAAGAATTTTACAGTGTCGGACATTTTTTTCATTTTTGAATCGTCCCCGTTTGGGAATTTTATAAATCGGGAACTTTCCAATTTGGGAATTTTATTAAAAGGAAATTTTTTTATTTGTGAATTTTAAAGTATCGGAATTTCTATTCGGGATTTCTCAGTCGTCCCCGCGAATTTTATTAATCGGGAATTTTAATATTTGGGAATTTCATGATTTGGGAGTCTTATTCTTGGAGAATTTTATTATTCAGGAATTTTTTCATACGGGAATTTTCCAGTTTGGGAATTTCATTATTCGGGAATTTTCCAATTTGGGAATTTTATTAATCGGAAATTTTTTTATTTGGGAATTTTACCGTATCGAAATTTTTTTTCGAGATTTTTCAGCCAACCCCGCAAATTTTATTATTCAGGAATTTTTGCATTTAGAAATTTTAGTGTTGGAAATTTAATTTTTCGGGATTTTTCAATCGTCCCTGCCAATTTTATTATTCAGGAATTTTCCAATTCAGAAACATTATTATTCGGGAATTTCATAATTCGGGAATTTTATTCTTGGGGAATTTTATTCTTGGGGAATTTTCAGTATTCTGTAATTTTTCAATTTGGAAATTTTACAGTGTTGGAAATTTTATTTTTTGTGATTTTCAGTCGTCCCCGCCAATTTTATTATTCAGGAAGTTTATTATTCGAGAATTTCATAATTTGGGTGTTTTAATTTTTGGAGAATTTTATTATTCGGGAATTTTCCAATTCGGGAATTTTATTGTTCGGAAATATCATAATTTGGTAATTTCATAATTTGTTAATTTTATTCTTGGGGAATTTTATTATTTGGGAATTTTATTATTCGGGAATTTTCCAATTTGGGAATTTTATTATTCGGAAATTTTTTAATTTGGGAATTTTACAGTATCGGAATTTTTTTCGGGATTTTTAAGTCATCCCCGCGAATTTTATCATTCAGGAATTTTATCATTCGGGAATTTCATAATTCGGGAATTTAATTTTTGGAGAATTTTATTATTCGGGAATTTTTCAATTTTGAAATTTTACAGTGTTGGAAATTTTATTTTTTGGGATTTTCAGTCGTCCCCGCCAATTTTATTATTCAGAAAGTTTATTATGCGGAAATTTCATAACTCGGTAATTTTATTCTTGGGGAATTTTATTATTCGGGCATTCTCCAATTTAGAAATTTGACAGTGTTGGAAATTTTATTTTTTGGGATTTTTCAGTCATCCCCGCCCATTTTATTATTCGGGAATTTTATTATTCGGAAATTTCATAATTCGGTAATTTTATTTTTGGGGAATTTTATTATTCGGGAATTTTCCAATTTGGGAATTTTATTATTCGAAAATGTTTTTATTTGGGAATTTTACAGTATCGGAATTTTTTTTCAGGATTTTTCAGTCGTCCCACGAATTTTATTTTTCAGGAATTTTATTATTCGGGAATTTCATAATTCGGGAGTTTAATTTTGACAGAATTTTATTATTCGGGAATTTTTCAATTTTGAAATTTTACAGTGTTGGAAATTTTATTCTTTGGTATTTTATTATTCGGAAAATTCATAATTCGCTAATTTTATTCTTGGGAAATTTTACTATTCGGGAATTTTCCAATTAGGAAATTTTACAGTGTTGGAAATTTTATTTTTTGTGATTTTCAGTCGTTCCCACCAATTTTATTATTCAGGAATTTTATTATTCGGAAATTCCATAATTTGGTAATTTTATTATTCGGAATTTTTTTAATTTGGGAATTTTACAGTATCGGAATTTTTTTCGGGATTTTTGGGACGACTGAAAAATCCCGAAAAATAAAATTCCCGACACTGTAAAATTCCCGAATAATAAAATTACCGAATTATCAAATTCCCAAATTGTAAAATTACCGAATAATAAATTTTCCAAATAATAAAATTCCCGAATTATAAAATCCCCGAATTGGAAAATTCCCGAATTGGAAAATTCCCGAATAATAAAATTCGCGATTAATAAAATTCCCGAATTATGAAATTCCCGAATTGGAAAATTCCCGAATAATAAAATTACCGAATTATCAAATTCCCAAATTGTAAAATTACCGAATAATAAATTTTCCAAATAATAAAATTCCCGAATTATAAAATCCCCGAATTGGAAAATTCCCGAATAGTAAAGTTCTCGAACATTTTATAATATGACCGAATTGGAAAATTCCCGAATTGTAAGATTCCCGAATTTAAACAATTAAAATTGTTTTATAAACATGTTTTATCAATTAAAAATACAATAAACATAAAAAATAAATCTTTACAATAATATTATATTATTGTATTTTTATTGGATAAAATATATTTATAAAACAATTTTAATTGTTTGAATTCGGGAATTTTACAATTTGGATATTTTATAATTGGGCAATTTTCTGTCGAGAATTTTATTATTCGTGAATTTTCCAATTCGGGGATTTTATAATTCGGAAATTTTATTATTCGGGAATTTTATTATTTGTGAATTTTCCAATTCGGGATTTTTATTTTTCGGCAATTTTATTATTAGTATATTTTATTATTCGGGAATTTTCCAATTCGGCAATTTTGCAGTGTCGGGAATTTTATTTATCGGGATTTTTCAGTCGTCCCCGATTTTTCAGTCGTCCCGCAAATTTTATTATTCCGGAATTTTATTATTCGGGAATTTCATAATTCGGGAGTTTAATTTTTAGAGAATTTTATTATTCGGGAATCTTTCAATTTGGAAATTTTACAGTGTTGAAAATTTTATTTTTCGGGATTTTTTAATCGTCCCCGCCAATTTTAATTCGGGAATTTTCCAATTTGGGAATTTCCTTATCTGGCAATTTTATTATTCGGGAATTTTCCAATTTGGAAATTTTATTATTCGGGAATTTTATTCTTGGGGAATTTTATTATTCGGAAATTTTCCAATTCGGAAATTGTATCATTCGGGATTTTTCCAATTCGGAAATTTTACAGGGTCGGCTATTTTATTATTTTGGAATGTCATTTTGTAATGTAATTTTTTTTGAGAAAAATTCATGAAAATATTCCATTTGTTAAGTTAATTATTCATAAAAAAGCTAAATGTTAGGTGTTCATAACTGTCTATAGTTTAGTAAATCTAAAGAGTTTCTTTGATACAAATTAGAGGGCAAATCATTTTTTTCATACAAACAGTAGCAAGATAATTTATTTGTTTATAAAATTCCTTCTTAGTTATAAAATCCTATAATTAACTAATTATTAGACTTTTATGTATGCTCGGATTGCAATTGAAGTAAATTGCAAATATATCTAAGTAACAAGAGATGAGAACAAAATAGTTTTGTTAGAAATGCACTTCTTTCGTAAATTTTATTTAAATAATAGGCTCAAAAGTAAAAAATTAAAAATATTCATTCGAAACTTCAAGAATTTAATTCTCCTCTATTTTAAAACGAAATTCGGTTTTCTGGAATAATGTTTATTTGAAATTTTTTTTTTAACTGTAAACGTGATTAACTTTTGAACTTTTTTTCAATTTTTATTATTAACAATAATGAATAATTAATAATTATAAATGTGTATGATTTTTAATCCATTTAAAATATTTGAAACTTGTTTGATTGGAAAAACAATCTTTACTGAATCTTTATGAAAAATGAATACGTGTTTAATAATTTGTTATAAAAATAACAATTAAGAGTTAGCGACCCCTTTTTTATAACAGATTTTTACTATTTGATTGTCTGGAACATTTTTTGGTAAAAAAACTCATTTTTTCCTGTGTAAGTGACTTATTTTGGAATTTTCTTACAACTTTCATCATTAACAATAATTATTAGTTAACATTTATAGAAATGATTATAACAATAGTAATTGTTAATATTTGATAATAATTTGTGACGAGTATTATTTGTACAAGGTACTTGAGCACTTTTAATCAACAAACAATTTTTTCCTGGTGAACTCCTCATCCAAATATTTATTAATATAATTTGTTTATAACAATCAGCTCCAGTCCTAAACTAATTTTTTTTCAGTGCAACTCCATTGATTCTGAAGCACAGAAGCTTTATTCAAGACTTTTTCTCATCAACGAAAAATAATATTCTCAATCGCCTCATTTTTCCCGATTATTTATTTAAACAATAAATAACAGAAGGATAAATTAAGAAAAAATAATTCACAGAGGTTATTGTGTATTTAATTCTGAGCATTTCTCAAAAAAGTGCATCGAAATCGGTTAAGAATTGTAAGCTCTAGTCGATTTTGAACATGAAATTCCTGATTTGGACCACTGTGGACGGTGGCCCTTGTGTACATTGCATTCCAAGAGTGGGTCACCCCTCGATTTATACTTTCTTTTCTGAGAGGGTTCCTAGAGCAATTATTACATCAATAATGGGGGAGAATATTATCATGTTTAGGGGTTCGTAGCACCAAGCAGAAATCCTTATCGTTTCGTTCGGTCGGGAAGTGAGGGGAGGGGTAAAGCAGGAAGTCCTTAGTCGACTTTACCCCGTACCCTCGACGACTTTACCAACTGTACTAGCTGATTTCACCCCGTACGATAGGAAAATTTATCCCGTACCCCATCCGACTATACCCAGTACCCCAGTCGAATTTACCCCGTACCACAGACAAGTTTACCCTTTACCCTAGACGATTTTATCCCGTATGATAGGAAACTTTTCCTTGTACCCTAACCGACTTTACCTCGTATTCTAGATGATTTTACCCCATGTCGCAGCTGACTTTACCCATACACTGAAGGAAAATTTACCCCGTTCCCCGGATGAATTTACCCCTTGCCGACGATTTTGCCCTATGTCGTAGCTGACTTCACCCTGTACTATACAAATTTTACCCCATACCCTATACGACTTTACCCAGTAACCTAACCTTCTGTACCCCATACCCTAAGCTTCTTTACCCCCTATCGGAGACGATTTTACCCCATATCGTAGCTGACTTTACCCTGCACTATGGGAAAATAAACCCAATTCCCCCGATGAATTTACCCCTGGCCCTACCCGACTATGCCCCGTATCTCAGACAGTTTTACCGCTTACACTAGATGCTTTGTTCTTTAGCTTATACGACTTTACCCCGTTTCCAAGACGATTTTACCCTGCACTATAGGGAAATTCACCCCGTTCCTCGGATAAATTTACCCTTTACCCTACCCGACTTTGCCCCGTATCCCAGACAATTTTACCCTATGTCGTAGCTGACTTTACCCTGTAATATAAAAATTTTACCCCATACCATAAAAGACTTTACCCCGTATCCTAACCTTCTTTACCCCATACCCTAAGCATCTTTACCCCGTTCCCCAGATGATTTTACCCCTTATACTAGTCTGTTTGTTCTGCAGCTTGAACGACTTTACCCCTTATCCGGGAGGATCTTACCCCATGTCGTAGCTGACTTTACCCTGCACTGTAGGAAAATTTACCCCGTTCCCCGGATGAATTTACCCCTGGCCCTACCCGACTTTGCCCCGTTTTTCAGATAATTTTTCCCTATGTCGTACCTGACTTTACCCTGTACTATGACAAATTTACCCCATAACCTAGAAGACTACACCCCGTATCCCAGATGATTTTACCCCTTACACTAGACGGTTTGTTCTTCAGCTTATACGACTTTACCCCGTTTTCCAGACGATTTTACCCCATATTGTAGCTGATTTTAGCCTGCACTATAGGGAAATTCACCCCGTTCCTCGGATGAATAAACCCTTTACCCTAACCAAATTTGCCCCGTATCCCAGACGATTTACCCTATGTCGTAGCTGACTTTACCCTGTATTATACAAATTTTACCCCATAGCCTATAAGACTTTACCCCGTATCCTAACCTTCTTTACCTCATACTCTAAGCTTCTTTACCCCGTACCCTAGATGATTTTACGCCTTATACTAGCCTGTTTGTTCTGCAGCTTGAACGACTTTACCCCTTATCCGGGACGATTTTACCCCGTGTCGTAGCTGACTTTACCCTGCACTATAGGAAAATTTACCCCCCTTCCCGGATGAATTTACCCTCTACCCTACCCGAATTTGCTCCTTATCCCAGACGATTTTACCCTATGTCGTAGCAGACTTTATCCTGTATAATGAAAAACTTACCGCACCCGAGAAAACTTTACCTCGTCCCTAGAATACATGACCCTGTACCTTAGCCAACCTTATACCGTACCATAACATTCTTTACCCCGTATCTAAGGTGATTTTACCCCTTCCACTAGCCGGTTTGTTCTGTAGCTTAGACGACTTCACCATGTATCCTAGATGATTTTACCCCATATTGTAGCTGACTTTACCCTGCACTATAGGAAAATTTACTCCGCATCTTAGACGAATTTACCCCTTACCTTATTCGACTTTACCCCGTACCGCAGCCCACTTTACGCCGTACTCTAGATGCCTTCAACCCGTACTCTAGATGACTTTGCCCCATGTCGTAACTGACTCTACCCTGCACTATAGGAAAATTTACCCTGTATCTTAGACGAATTTACCCCTCACCCTTCCCGATTTTAGCTCGTACTGCAGCCCACTTCACCCTGTACTCCAGATGACTTCACCCGATGTCGTAGCTAACTCTACCCTGTAGTATAGGAAACCTTACCCCGTGCCCCAGATGTCTTTACCCCGTACCCTAGAAGACTTTACCGCGTACACCAGACGATTTTAGCCCTCACACCAGCCGATTTTCTTATGTACCCTAAACAACTTTACCCCTTACCCTGGCCTACTTTACCCTGCACCCTAGAGGACTTTACCCCTATACCAGCCGCCAGTACCCCGTACGCTAATCTACTTTACCCCGTACGCTAATCTAATTTACCTCGTACAATAGCCGATTTTACCCCTAAGCCGAGGTTACCCCTTGCCTTAGGGAAAGGGTGAGGGGAGAGGGTAGAAGAAGTCGATGGTAGAAGAAGTGAGGGGATCGAGAGGAAAGTGTTGGTAGGGAAAGTATTTAAAGTCAAGTGTGGGGAAGTGAGGGGCAGTGAGGGGTGGGGAAAAGGGACAGTGTCTGGAGGGGTACTAGGGAGAGTGAGAAGAAATTACATGGGGAATAGGGACAGTGTCTGGAGGGGTATTAGGGAAAGTGAGGGGAAATTACAGTATTCTTCGGGACCCCTCTTATTCTCCGGAATCCCACTTATCCCTCGGGAGAATCAGGAGAGGGGAAATAGTGGAAGTGAGAGGAAATTAGTGGCAGTGAAGTAGACGAAGTAGAGGAAATAAGAAGAAATGAGGTAATGTAAAGTAGGGGAAATGAGGAGAAATAAGAGGAGTGGAAGTAGGGGATGTGAGGAAAGGTGAATTACGGCCAATGGGGGTAGGGAAAGTAGATGAAATATGACAAAAATTAGAGGAAATTAGGGGATAGAAAGTAGGTGAAATCCATGACTTTGGGGAAGTGAGCGAAAATGGTAGGTGGGGTAGCAGGGGAATGATGGAAAATTAGGATGAGGGAAGTGAGGGGAAACGAAGGGGCGGGATGTGAGGGGGAATGAGAAGACGGCTGGAAGTGAAAGGAAATGACTGGCGTTGAAGGAGATGAAGTAGAGGAAATAAGGAGAAATGAGGGAACATAAATTAGCGTAAATCAGGAGAAATAAGAGGAGCGGAAGTAGGGGAAGTGAGGGAAGGTGAATTAGGGCAAATGAGGATAGAGGAAGTCAATGAAATAGGGCAAAAATAAGGGGAAATTAGGGGATGGGAGAGTAGGTGAAATGAAGGGATCAGAAGTGAGGGGGAATGAGAAGACGGAAAGTAGTGGAAGTAGTGGAAGTAGGTGAAATGAGGGGTTGGGACTTAGGGGAAGTGAGGGATTGATGGAAAGTTAGGATAGGGGAAGTGAGGGGAAAATAGGGAGGGGAAGTGGGAGGAGTGAGTGCAAGCGAGGGGAGTAAAACAAATTATTAGAAGGGTCAAAAACTGATGGCTGAGGAAGGGTAGTAGGGGAGTGTTAGTTGGGTAAGTGGGGATAGGGGAAAGCAGTGGAGGAAGAAGTTTAGAAAAACTTTCTTAAAAAAATCAGAAAACTAATTTTGTTTTGCTTATATTAATATATCAAGTGGGGGCAACCTCCCTACAGTAGATAATGGAAGCTACAGTGGATAATCATCAATTAAAAATGCTAATAAAAATGAAACAATTAATTTAAATTAATTAATAGTTAAGACACAATACGTGTTCATGAATTAAAATGAATAATAATCAATTTTGTTTTATTTGTGCTCTTAATTAATAATTATAGACTGTAGGTTTCACTATCCACTGTAGGGAGGTTGCCCCTAATATTAATGTCTTCACGTGTTCAGTTGGCGTTTTATAGACTAAAAATAGTAAAAGTAAAATAAAAATCTGTGGAATAGTATGTCGTTAGCTGGAGTGCTGGAGGGTTAAAGTAAAGTGTGTGTGTGCAATGTGCATGGCTTGGTTGTGCTTTGCTAGCAGGCTGCATCGATCGCATCAACGTTCTGGTGACCTCGACCCAATGCCACCGTCTTCCACCCACAAGCCAGCCCTACCCTGTGCTGTATTTTGGATCTGGACCGTCAGCAATTTCTATTCTATCCACTACGGAAGTGAAAAAAAATTATCGCGTCACTAAAACAGTATTTAAATATGATTCGTGGGGGAGACTCGTACAGAGTGGATAGGAGTACACAGTGGATAATACTCCTATGCAGTATGTACAGGTCTCCCCTATAATAAGTTAGTATCTTTTTCGCAATTGTTTAAACTACTAAAACAATATTTTTGCATAGGGGTGACTGGTACACACTGGATAATGAAGATTTGTTCCTCACAGGAAGGATATTCATCTAATTTCTTTTAAGTAGCCTACAACAACTTTTTATACAAATGATTAGAGTGGATAATTGTTATTCCTATGATTACAAAATTAAAATTATCCAGTGTGTAC
>CAKNXH010002224.1:241987-298399 GCA_932178445.1 Andricus quercusramuli | reverse complement strand
GTATTTTGTTGAAAATTAATATTTTTTAGTTGAATATTAATCTTTTTTAGTTGAATATCAAGCTTTTCTGTTGAAAATTTATTTTCCTAATAGAAAATTTTTTTTTTTTTTAATTAACAATTGGATTATTTGACTGGAAATTTATCAATTTCATTCTGTGTCGTAAATTTATCTTTTCTGATAGATCGTCAATCTTCTTGGTTGAAGATTGAACTATTTTGTTGGAAATTTATCTGTTTTGGTGAAAATTTGGTTTTTCTTGGTAGAAAATTTATGTTTTGAACCAAAACAGATAAATTTCCAACAAAATAGTTCAATCTTCAACCAAGAAGATTGACGATCTATCAGAAAAGATAAATTTACGACACAGAATGAAATTGATAAATTTCCAGTCAAATAATCCAATTGTTAATTAAAAAAAAAAAATTTTCTATTAGGAAAATAAATTTTCAACAGAAAAGCTTGATATTCAACTAAAAAAGATTAATATTCAACTAAAAAATATTAATTTTCAACAAAATACGTGAATAGTCAAAAAACTTTTCAATTAATGAATTTTCAACGAAGCAGTTAAGTTTTGAGCAGAGAAATTAAGTTTTAACTAAAATAATGAATCATCAACGAAAACAATGAATTTTTAACTTAATAGGCAAATTTACGATCCGAAAGATGAATTTTCTACCAAAGAGAGACCAATTTTCCACAAAACAGATGAATTTTCAACAAAATCAAATCAATCAAAGAAGATAAATTTCCGAAAAAAAATGAAATGATTGAATTTTCAGTTAAAAAAATTATTTCTCAATAGAAAAGAAGTAATTTTTCGTAAAGAAAATTAATTTTCTGCACAAAAGATTATTATTCATATGAAAAAAATTTTTTTTTAACAAAATACATACATTTGTAACCAAATTTTGAATACGTGAAGGAATTATTGACCAATTAGTTAAAATCTTCGCCAAACAAATGAATTTTCAATCAACTAGGTGAATTATCTACCAAGAAGATTATTCTACCGCAAAAGATAAAGTTTTAACAAAATACAGAAATTTGCAAACAAATGGCTGAATTTTCAACTGAAGAAAATAAATCAATTTTTAAGAAAAGAGTTCCACTTTCACCTATTTTTTTGTGCTTTTTTTTTTTTTTTTTTTTTAAATGAAACTATTATATTTTTGGTTAGACATTTATCATTTATGAATTGAAGATACAACTATTTGATAGAGAATCCACGAGTTTTGTTGAAAAATCGTCTGTTTGGTAAAAAAATTAATTAATTTTAACTAATACTCAATTTTACTTGCCTAACTCAATGCTCTTGAAGAAAAGCTCAAGCTTTCTGCCTGTCAAACACAAAACTCAATAAGCTTCCTTATACGAAAAAATTTCAGGTGGTATGTGACATTTATTTTTGAAAAATCAAATACATCCTTTTCCTCTGTCAATATTCATCCAAATATGAAAATTTTTCTTCATAAACTGCTATCCAACAGCATCACACTTTGCCGAAGTATATATTTTTTATCGTAACTAGAATTATATATTAGCTGTTGAACGAAATTTGTATTTTATTTTCCGAAATTTGAATAAGCAGTCTCGGTTCGAGGTACAGAAATTAATAGAAAAAATATCTAATTCAACATCATAAAGAAGATTTTGCATTTTTAAGACAATCCATTCGAGCACCAAGAGCAAAAAAAAAAGAAATGTGGGGAAAAGGGGAATTTAAAATCACAAACCTAACAACACGCGAAGGGTATGTACCTGCGCATGCGCTAAACGAACAAATTATTTCGAATCCGTTCTAACCGTGTGAAGGATTAAGGTTTACAAGCACTTTTTTATATTTATTCTTGATTATGCTCGTGTTGCCTAATGGACTATCCGCGGTTTCTTCTGGGGTCAATGGAATAACCGCGCCGGTGTACATGTTTATTTTCGCCCGCGTTTTCAAATTCGGCCTGATATATGTATATAATCCACGAAGAGATGTGTGAGCATAAGTTTTTTCTAGTATTGCAAGGACGTCACCATTGGACGTCGATAAAACCGTTTGTTCTTTGGTTGGCACGGGGTTCTCATTATTATGAAATTTTCTGAGATGTATTGGTTTATTTGGTGGGAAAGTGTATCTTCTGAGTTCGAATCTCCGGTCCGGATTGCTGTGAGGAATAAGTCGAACAAATGCAAGTTGTTCGAGGTTAAATCCTAGTATGCGTAGGGGAAGACGCCTGGCAGATGGAGACCTGGACCTGGCATCACGAGGAGACTCGGCATGAAGAGGGGACTCAGCATGAAGAGGATACTTGGCATGAAGAGGAGGTTCGGCTGGAGGGGGAGAATTGGCAGGAGGCGATGGCCTGGCAGGAGGAGAAGATCTGGCAGGAGGAGAAGATCTGGCAGAAGGAGAAGATCTGGCAGGAGGAGAATACCTGACAGGAGGAGAACACCTGACAGGAGGGGAACACCCGGCAGGAGAAGAATAACTGGCAGGAGGATCAGACCTGGCAGCGTAATAAGGTAGGGCTAGAGAAAGAGTCGTATCTGGAGAATGTCTATCAGAAGTAGAAGAAGAAAAAGAAGAAGAAGAAGCTCTGCCACGAGAAACTCGAGGATTAATGTCGCTGTTCCGCCAAAGATCGAATTGTAAACTCAACTCTGTAACAAGAAACAGAAGATTACATTCTACTTCAATCAATCTTTCATATAACATTATTATTAGAATCAATTCATGTTTCTTCACACACTAATTACATACGCGTTAAAGTAAATGCAATGAAAAATTGGACTGCATTGCATAAAAATGAAAACGGTGTTCGAGAGTAAGCCTGCAATCCTAGCGGAAGTTTGGGATATATAAGAATTCAGTTCAAACAAATTGTAAGAAAGCTTTCAGTCTTTAATCTGACAAAAACAATGGCCTCATTCCTAGGACATCAAAATCCTTCGGGGTCGCCTAATCCCGTCTTGGGTTGCAAATTTTGTCGGCTTGTGTTATTATCCAACTAATTCAATCGGCAGCCAATTCGAACAGATTCGAGTGAAGACAAACACGAATTTGACTGATGATGATAACTGATAATGAGATTAGCACCACAGTGGTGCTAATCTTGAATTTACACTACTGAAAAAGGTTCACAGCTTACAATTTCGAGCAAAACGAGTTTCAAATCGAATGGAAATGAATCTGATTCAAGGAACCACTTAGGCTAGAAGTGATATTGAAGGGTTCCTCAAGGGTCCTGGTCCGGGTCCCGAACTTCAACAACTTGAAGGGTCCGGGTTCGGACTCGGACCCCGAAGGAATTAAAGCATCGCGCTTCAGACCAGGACCCTGAAGGAATTCAGAGGTTCGACCAGACGCAGATACAGAAAGCTGCGCTTGCACAAGTTGCGAGCTTTTTCACACCCATATTCAACAAAAAATTCTTTCATTTATTTTCTTTTATTGAACAGAGAAAACAAACACGGACTATTTGTTTTGTGTTTGATTGTTTAATTAATGCATAACTAGACAGGTTATCACTGGTGATATTAATAACCAATGAGCAGACCCACGTGTACATTATTATATGAAATCTCTCAATATTATTCATTAATTATGCAATGTTTACTATAAGAACTATTTATATTGCATTTACTAAGATGTGCACATTTGGGCTAATGCGGAATTGCACCATAAAATTCACTCGCAAAAATTCTGACTTGCGTAAAGCTTGAAGAAGATTAACTTAAAATTATAGATATATTATATATTATTATATTCACCAATAGAATTGAGGAAAATCGTGCAGGATAATACCAGGTTGTAGAAAATCCACATCTTTCCAAATTAGCAAAGAAAGAGAATAATTAATTATGGGAGAATTTTCTTAACACTGTAACTAATGAAGTTTCTAGTTCTTCATTAGATTTTATTATCTATACTATAGTCGTTATCTTTTGGATTGAGCATGCCAAGGTTGTCCTTCTATGACGTTTACATTTGATAACAGTTAGTTTCAAGGAAAATTTTTGGTCGTGTAGGAATGACTAATATTACAGATTATATGAAAGCATTTATTTTAAATTTCTCGACTACAATGCTATACATATAAGAAAGAAGAGAATGTTTATTCGAAATTATATAACCCAATTAAAATTTAAAATGAAAAGCAGAGCAACAGCTTCATACGACTAATCTTAATTGCAAAGTATTGTAAAAGACTTCAAATATTGCAAGATATTTAAAAGTATTCAAAGGGATTTTGAAGGCTTTTGAAGATTATGAGAGAATCATTAGGTAATTAGGGATTCAAAACGGCAGATGGCTCTGGTAACACCGGGTCTTACTGTCGCGCAGATGGCTAACAACGCCCTGGTTAAATTTGTCGCTGCCTAGGGTTATGCTGATGACTGTCTTACTCTCGAGGATTTGGACAGGCTGAGAAATGAAATCTGTGAAGGGATTGACGTGTTACCCCGCGAGGAACGCATTCCCAGATTCAACGACATCTTCATTAGGCCGGGAGCCCTCGTTGTGGAGGCCGCGGGCATCTGGTCGCAAGACTGGATAGTAGAAAAAACCCCAACGTTTAGGGTTGAAGAAGGTCTAAACTTGAAAGTCAAGGGGACGGAGTGTTTTCAAAGGTACCTCAGAGCGACCGTACTGATTCCCGGCAAACCTGAGAGTCCGGCGACCGTTCTGGGGGACCTAAGCTTCCAGAACTCGTCTCTACCAACTGATTTGTGGAAGGTGTTTCCCGTCAGGCAGGGATCCATGCCCAAGTGGGATACGCAGGGGCCCGGGAGCGTTCAAAGGTGACCCGAACTAGCCTTTCAATGGCTGAGACTGGAATCTCCATTACGAAGATTAATTTGTACCACAGCTAAGGCTCCTCGGTGGGTCTAGCCAGACGCATGTCTGGGTTGCAGCTAGGGCTCGTCCTGATTCAAGAGCCCTGGCTATACAGGGGAAGGATTTGTGGTCTGTCAAGATGCGGCTCCATATTTAAGGGAACACGGAAAAAAACGCCACAGGCATGCCTATCCGTCAATGGAATGGATGCAATCTTGGTGCCTCAATTCTGTTCTAGAAGTCTCAACGTTATTTAGGTGAGACTCAGGGGCAGTAGCGGAGGAAGCCTGGAGGTATTTATTTCCTCCGCTTATTTCCCTGGCGATGCGAGGGACTCTGGCCTCCCAGAAAGGTGGAGGCTCTAATTCGCCACTGTCAAGAAAACAAGATTACTCTGCTGTTGGTATGTGATGCAAACTCTCACCACACGGTGGGGGGAAGCACAAAAATTAATGTCAGAGGGAGAGATTTAATTGAATACATAGCGAGCACAGATCTGGAGATTCTGAATCGAGGTGATACTCCCACATTTCAGACTAAAAACAGAAGTGAGGTTCTGGATTTCACTCTCTGTTCGAGTATACTGAGGAGCAGGATAGTGGGCTGGAGAGTCCCCGATGAGGAATCTCTCTCGGACCAGAAATATATCGTGTTTCGATTTACCCTACGAAAACCGGTGGTTTCTTAAATCAGAAACCCCAGAAATATACTTTGGGACTCATATGAAGAGGAACCTAAAGGGAGGCTTCCGTAATTCCCCATAAGCTATGGTACCATTGATGAGTTGGAGCACGCCGCGAATTTTCCACGAAGGGCTCTGATTAAATCATATAAGAACAATTGCCCTCAAAGCATAATTAAGTCTAGGAAGGGAGCAGAATGTTGGAATACTAACCTGGAGACTCCGTAAAAAGACAAGAATGTTGTGCAATAGGGCAAATAGAACTAAACTGCCTCCGGACTAAGACATTTATAAGACGGCTCAGTGTAGATACAATAAAAATATAAGTAAGTATGAGCAGGAAGATTGGAGGGGCTTCTGCGAGGAATCGAAAAAAATTCGGAAGCAGCGGGGCTCCACAAGATCTTGACGAAAAATCCGGGAGTTCACCTCGGACTCATGAAGCTCGATAAGAAAAGGGTTGACTGGAATTTTCTTCGCTACGGTCGCTGATTACAAAAAGGTGGGATGGACCGTGAAGTCCTTCTGTCTCTTTATATCACCAGGGACGGGTGGCATTTATCAAGCCCTTTCACAAAAAGGCTTGTATTTAGTCGTCCCTCCTCTGACGGAATTATTTAGGGCAGATAAAACCCTCAAACACGTGCCATCGGCATGGAAGGATGACAGAGTGGCCTTCACATCCAAACCTGGAAGGGAGGATTACACTGCTAAAAAAGTTTCCAGACCAATCAGCCTAACGTCTTTTATTCTGAAGACGTTCGAGAAGCTGGTCGAGAGATACGTTAGGAATAAGGTACTCATGGCACTTCATGCTGTTGTGGCAAAATTGGAGCAGCAGTTGGAACTAAAGAGGTATGATGTGGTCGCTTTCTTGGATATAGAGGGTGCATTCAGCAATACTCCTCCAGAAGTCATCTGTCGAGAGGCTTTGAGATGTGGCGTGCTGAAACAGCTAGTATGCTGGATGGGAAGCATGCTACGCCTGAGAAGACTCGAAATCTGATCGAGTGAAGACCTAGTAATGGGCATAATTCCACGGGGTTGCCTGTAGGGAGATGTCCTGTCATCCCTCATGTGGTGCATTATGGTAAAAGGCTGTCGTTTTCAGATTTGGTTAGATATCTGGGAGTAATCCTAGATAGCAAGCTGAACTGGGCAAAGAACCTGGAGACCCAATGCAGGAAATTAGCAATGACTTTTTGGATGTGTAGGAGTCTTTGGGTTGAAGTAGGATCTAGGACCTAAAATGCTTGCATGGCTTTACTCTGCTGTCCTGAAACTCACGCTCCTACATGAAACCGTCGTCTGGTGGCCATGAGCAGAATTTTAAAAAATGCAGGACAGGCTGCGAAGATTACAAACGCTGGCATTTAGGGGTTTGACTGAAGCAATGAGGACCAAACCCACATCAGCGATAGGATCCAGGCTCTGTGAGGAACCAAGCAGGGATCTGTGGAATGAAAATGGTAACCCGCTCCTCCAAGGGGAAATCTGGTTCAGATGACTCCAGGGGAGAGGGAAGGTCAGGAGCAGGAATTTATAACAGCAAGAGAAGGAGAGGGATAGAGATCATACTTGGGCGACATGCCACTGGCTTTCAAGCAGAGGTCTTGGCCGTCGTTCGCTATGCTGAAACACTAATAGAAGAAAAGGCTGATGGCAGACACATTACGATCTGTTCCGACAGCCAAGCGATATTAACTGAAAAAGGGAAACAAGACGTAACATCATAACTGGTTTATGAATGCAAAAAGGCGATAAACCAACGATCAAGGGCAACGATTGGCGGACCAGTTGGCAAAACGCGGCGCAGCGAGTGAATACACAAGACCGGAACCAGTACTAGAGATAGCGCATTGCTTTGTCGGGATGGCCATTAAAGGCTGGATGAGAACAGAACACCGGGAATACTAGGAACAAACCCAGGGCTGCTGTCAGACGAAATTCATTCTAGGTTATACCTATAAGATGGGCGGAGCTAGGAAAATCCGGGGCTCAATCGAAAAAGATGGTACCGTGGTACGGAACCTAACTGGTCACAAACACTTGAACTATCATTGCATGTATTATTCCAGTGTCCGGCATGAGCTAGGCTCAGGCAACAGATCCTCGCGGCCCATTTTATGGAAACAGAGGAAATAACAACGCGATCAGTGGTCGACATACAAGGCTTCGTCAACACGTCTGGGGTCGACTGCTTAGAGTGAATAGGTAGGGGTGTGTCAAAATAGGCTTTATAGCTTGAGCTCTGGGAGAGCTCTCCATGGGCTTTCCACCCGTTTTTAAAACTAACTAACTAGTATTTTAAAGTATTTTCATGAGTTTGAAAGGATTGTAAAGAATTTAATAATATTGAATGTGATTTCGCAGAATATTAATGATGATCTCAGTCTCCGGCGTCATCGCGAGATTACGTAATCAATGTATCATTCTGCAACTATGAGCGCCTGAGCATTCAAGTTGCAGTTATGATGGCCTAACATTTTTCTGTCTTACTGATTATTAACTTTTAATAGACACATTTGGAACGATATTTCCCAAATATTTTTGCATGAACATAGCCGAAAAGCGATAAAAATTAGCACGTACGGGCACGTCGTCTTACGAAACTTAATTTTAATTTTCAGTATTGTTTGAAGATTTCCACAATTTTCCACGAAATTGTCAATATAATATAGACGTTAATGACGATATTAGCTAGAGTTTTGGGAAGGTCTCTGAGGTCTGCAGATGCAACGCAAGTTGCTGCACGGAAATAAAATGATTTTGCAGCACAGGCATTTTTAATGAGACGTCTGGAACTGGATCAGTCAAAATATTTGAGAGATTTTGTTTCAAAGCTGCGTTGCGTAGATCATCACATTCGAAAAATTCTCTTGCTGGTACAACATCCAAAAAATGTAAACATAGAACAATAGGCAGCAGTTGTCAGAGCTAAGATTGTTTCCATTTTAGCGAATGGAAAGTGCCTCTTGAAGATGCGAGAACTGAATTCATCAGAAGAAGTAAAAGACGGAGCATCCCAAGCAAAAGGCAAAAATACTAAACAGGAAGAAAACTCGGAAAAAAGGAAAGGCTGGCGTCACTACTGTGAAAAGCTTGTTTACTGAGCAAGTAATTGCCGCATTAGAAAAAGAATAATAAAAATAGTGAGTGTTTGGTGGCTCAAAAGTCTAAGGATCAAGATTCTCAAAAAAGTTATGGAAGTTCTTCTGCAATCTTCAACGCTGAAACTTTAATGGCTTGACTGGGGAAAACATAGGATTCGCTGATTGAGGTGCAACTAATCATATTTTGTTCAGAAAAGAAGGGTTTAAAAATTTTATGGAATTTTAAAATAATGTGTTAGTGGGTGATGGTAATTGTCTCTGTGTAGAAGGAAAATGTAAGAATGAGGATGAAGTGCAAAATGACTGGAAACTACACGAAATTCACGATTGGAGATGGTTTGTACGTGCCGCATATTAGAAAAGAAGTGCAAAAGTATTTTAAGGAACTTCATGCTGAAGTTCAAGATATTATTACCTGATAATCTACATCGAATCCATTCAGACTACTGAAATCCTTTCCGGAGTCAACCAGTAATTGACCATAGGTAAGCGCAATTTTGACCTGAAGTCTATCATGGTCTTCATGAGCATAAACACGAAAAGAAATTGAGGATTTAAAAAAAAGGGAAGAAAATTCTATAAATCCCCTAAATTCCTTCAATTCTTCTGAATTCTGTAAATATTCTGAACTCTCTGAATTCCTTGAATTCGCTAAATGCTATACAATGCTCTGAATAGCATGTGACCCTTGAATATCTTGAATTCCTTGAATATTCGGAATTGCCTTAATTCCCTAAAACACTCAAATATTCTAAATTTGTGACATTCCTTCGGTGATGATGATTTTTTTGAATTCCCCGAATTTCTTAAATATTCTCAAATCTGAATCCCTTCAAAAATGCATAAAATTTTCGTTACTTCAATTTTCTTAAGATTCGTTTTTGTGTTTGTTGAAAATTGATTTCTTTTTTGGGAATCTGTTTTTCTTTTTTCAATGAACAGTTAATTGCTTCGTCTCAAAATTAAGCTGTTCCAGTGTTAATTAGACATTTATCATTTATAAATTGATGATTCAACTATTCGACCTTGAAAATTGATGGTCAAAAATAAATGTGACTTTTTTATAAAATGAAACTTTTGTTGAAGTTTGTTTTCTGCCGGGAAGGAAGCCTGGGGTTTTTTTTTTGAGTACTTTGAGATTAAAAAGTAAAGTTTGATAAATTATTGATATAAACAAGTTTTTGATTCTCTGGTATACACAATGGGACTTTCGACGCGCGCTGATGTTCTAAACGATTTCTTCCACCAATAAAAAATTCAATCTCACTTTTTAATTTCACTTTTCTCAAGTGTACATTTTTCAGCGTAACTATAATAAACTGATAATGAATAATGAAATTTGTACTTTATTTTGTAATATCTGAATCAGCAGTTTTGTTCCGAGGTACAAATATTGATAAAACAAACATTGAATATGATAGAATTCAATATGATGAGGAAAATTTCGCAATTTTTTATACACTTCAATCGAGCACGAAGAACAAGACATGCAGTGTGAAAGTATTCTTTAAAGCTGAAGGAGCTTTAACAAAAGGCCACGTGCGCGGCAAGTAGATTATTTTAAATCACCTCAACCGTGTAAAGAATCATGGCTTAGATCAGTGATATTCTAAATTTCTTTCCGATTACGGTCTGGTTGCCTAATGGACATTCAGCAGTTTCTTCTCGGGTCAATTGGACAACCGCGCCGGTGTACATATTTATTTTCGCCCGCCTTTCCACCCATTTTTTATAATCTGTATATAATCCACGAAGAAGCGTTCCTTTGTTTGTTCTTTCCAATATTCCAAAGACGTCACCATTAGGCGCTGATAACACAATTTGTTCCCCGGTAGGGATAGGCCTAATGATGCTATTTCTTGTTTTGAATTGAATTGGTTTATCAGTCGGAAATACGTATTTGCGAAGTTCGAATTTCCGGTCCGGATTGCTGTAAGGAATCAGTTGAGCAAATGGTAGATCTTCAGGTTTGAAACCAAGTATACGTGAAAAAGGATGTCTGTCAGAAGGAGACCTAGATCTGCCACGAAGAGAAGACTCGGTAGGTTGATGTGAATCGGTAGGAGCAGGAGACATGGCAGGAGCAGGAGACTCGGCGAGAGCAGGAGGCTCAGAAGTAGTAGGAGACCTGGTAGAATAATGAGGTAGAGCGAGAGCGAGAGTCGTATCTAGAAAATGTCTGCCAGAAAAAGAAGATGGTCCCCCGTGAGGAACACCAGGATGAATAAGAGGCTGGGCAGCAGGAGGAGATATTGCAGAAGAATGAGGTATGGCAAGAGAAAGAGTCGTATCTGGAGAATGCCTGCCAGAAGAAGATGGTCTGCCACGAGAAACACCAGGACTAAGGTCGCTATTGGGTAAGAGATCGGATTGTGAACTCAAATCTGCAACAAGAAACAGAGGATTAAATTTTTCTTAAGGTGCACGATCGTACGTTGGCATATCATTTTTATCCAATCGTTTATATAAGAGTATTATTAGAATCGATTTACAAAATGAGTCTATGATCCTAGAGAAAGTTGCAGATATATACGAACTCATTCTCAACCAATCAGAAGCAAGCTGTGAATCCTTCAAATACATAGGCTAATAAATATGAACCTTTTTGATACCTAAGATTGAACTAGTGACACCAAAGGATTCTCATGTCTTAAGGTTCCATCCGTTATCAAAATTTTTCCTATACATCAAGAGTTCGAGTCATCCTACACTGAAAAACAAGTCAAAGATGCGAATAAAGATATTTAGTAGTTGAATTATAACTCGTGATGACTGCAATTTTTTAAAAGGGTGACTTTTTATTTTCGAGGTCGCTGAGGCAAAATGAAATGTTTGTTATACTCCACCAGGTCACAGTTCGTCCTCAACCTTGAAAAATAACTTAATAATACTGAAATAATCCATTTTTCTCTAGTATCGTGCTTTTTCGCTGTCAGAAACTCTATGAGGAGGCTTGATTAATGCCTTGCTAGAACCCCCAATTTTTAAAGGTCCGGGACCTAAATGATCCAGAAAAGGTCCGATCCGGACCCAGCCCAACAATAATTTGCTGGAGCTAGACCTGGGCCCACGAAAATTTGAAAGGTCCAGGTCCGCATCCGTACCCTGAAAAAATTAAGGGGTCCGGATTGGGACCATAAACCTTAAAAATTTGAAAGGTTAGGGTCCACACCTGTACTCTCAAGAAACCTTCTAATTTCTGGTACAACTTTAAAGGTTTCTTAAATTAGGTCTATTTGTGGAATTTACAAATTGGTTGGTGACCAAATGAGAGAGGAGAAAGAAGAGAGAAGGAAGAGGGAAAAGGTCTTCGCCCGTCCAGAATCGGAACCAGTTTTTCGTTCCGGAACGAATGTTGTGGTCAGAATTCCAAAATCAGAAAACGACCCAAATTTTGTGAAAATTCCTTGAATTAACTTTTTGAATTTTGAATGTAGGGTCAAACTTCAATAATTCTTATGGAAGTCATCATGAGGTTTTTTCAATAACATAATACGAATTTGATGTCAAAATTACAATATTTTTAAATTTTACTGGAATTTTAAAAATGTTGCTAATGTGGTATATTTACATTAAAGTTCGTAAGATTTGGTAGATTTCCGCTATCAACTGCAAATATAGTAGAATATATCAGGCTTCTTATCACAAGAATGTTTAAAAAAAGAAGCTCGAACCACCACTCGAGTCAAGAAGCTCTGATTTTTCAAGAAGATCCGTACATTTTTGAGTGTTTTCAATTTTAGTTGTCATAGTTGTCAGGAAGTACTCCTCGCGTTAGGAATTCCGGACCAATCGCAATGAGTTTGCCTTGGGAAGATTACCATCATACCCATCACCATTACCAGCCTAAATATGAGGGGTTTTCGACTCAACCAAGAACAATGTCAACTCTTGTCGGACACATCATGGCCTCATCATTAATTGGGATTGAGCCATCCCCTTTTCCATCTTCTAAAGTAATAATGACTCTCTCGCCACTACTGATCAGTGGGGAGATTATAGATTTAGTTGAATCTTGGATTTATACTGATCAGAACCCTATCCTGGAAAGAATAGGTAATCGACATCTCGAGGAAAACATTCAGAATTCTGCACCAACTTAGAAGGAACAAAGAATCTATGATTGACCTAAATATGTACACCTAACGACCTTTCGAAAGCAAGCAGGCCTTCTGAATGTAGCTAAGAGATTGGTTGCATTTTTTGATAAAAATCTGTCTGCCCATTCAAACTTCAAGAAAGAAAAAGGGTAATGATAGTTCTGAAACACCGGTCGTGTAAATTACAACTGTCTTTCACAGTTAGGGGTGCTCGACTCTGGAACAAACTGCCAGTATTATTTAGGGGAGCACCTTCCTATTTCCACTTCAAAAAATCTGTTTTCATGTATCTGATCAATATTGACAATCCTAATCTAGAAATCACTCATTGGTAACTATTTTATCTAATTCAGTGCCACAATACCTCAAACACGTGTAACTCCTACATTCATATTTTAATTTATACAACTCAATAACATTCTTCGGACTGTGGGTTTGCGACAAGATATCTAATACGTTTTTGGAACTCTCCATCCTAATTCAATATTGATCTTCTTCAATCTTACACAATTATGCTGGCATATTCGTTCTTGCACTTATAATTATTCTTCGACCAGCGTCTATATTTTTAGTAATAGTACACGTATCTCCTGTTCCTAGAGGGCTATTCAGGCCTAGAGACTTATGCAAAATAAATAAAAATTAAATAAAATACATCATAAAGGCCTCCAGTAGGACATCGCGCCTTCACCGGCTTCTTTAGCTCAACAACTTGAAGAGCGAATCATTCTACGCTTTCGTCATTCCTCTTTCTTGACAGTTGCCATCGTCTTTAACTTCTGCCAAGGCAGCATGATTTATTGATATAGTTTCACCCTTAGTTGACCCAGTATAATTGATCCATATCAAAACGAAGATCCTCATGGTGTAGTCCACGTCAATTGATCACGGAAATGTTCATGTCGGAATGAGATTTGGCTGTAATTCAGGAGATATGATTGCTTGCTGGTGGAAGGAAACTTATCAACGTCTGCCAAGTCCTGTAATTATTGAGTGGGCTTACCACTGGTTTTCGAGGAAAAAATTCAAACGTAAGCTTATCCATGGCGCGGCGCGGTTCAGTAGGACAAATTAAAGTGTCTGTGGACAAATTAATTGTCAAACCACAATCATTGTATCAGGTTTAAATTTCTTAATACATAAAAGTTTATGAAATTCTTTATTAGAACTGTAGAAGTTTATACATCTGTTGAATTTGTTATGAATAAACAAGTGGATGAAGAGGATTTCTTGAGGATGAGCAATGTTTGGTCACTCAATTTCAACTACATTTTTACAATGTATGGACAAAAGAGGTCTGTGAATTGAATTGATGGAAATTATTAAATCATTTGTTGGGTCGTAAACAAATTATTATTTTTTATTATTAGAGAAGCTCGTGAAACGTTCAAGAGTCGTCATATCAATTGGTTATTTTCCTTGATATTGATGGTTATCATTTGCGTGCAAGCGTTACTTGCTTTAATAATCATTATAGTGTTAATGAAGTGATGGTAATAAGTCATTGCTGTTTTTAGCTTATGAGATAACAAAGTACGACAAAAAGACTCTAAACTTGAAAGCAAAACAATATCTAAATTGATACCTATTGATCTCATCTCTCCAAAACGTAACACAATCCCAAAATCTACAAAAACAACATCCCACTCAGATTTCATCAGTCGATTACACTCTTATATCCAGTTCGCCATGGAAATTGAACAAAACTCAAGAGCAGTTGGTCATCAACAATTAGAACCCAAGATACGTGATTAAGAAAAAATTTTTCAAAAACTCAAGGCCCCATAT
The DNA here is from genome assembly GCA_932178445.1 of Andricus quercusramuli. Taxonomy (NCBI): domain Eukaryota; kingdom Metazoa; phylum Arthropoda; class Insecta; order Hymenoptera; family Cynipidae; genus Andricus; species Andricus quercusramuli. The sequence goes on along the minus strand of CAKNXH010002224.1, from coordinate 283,879 downwards.
CTCCGCCATCTTCTTCAATTCTCAATGAAATATTCAGTGGGATTTTTTCCACCACCAAGCAATCATATATCCTGAGTTACAGCCAAATCCCATTCCGAAACGAAAACTTCTGTTATCAGTTCACGTGGGCTTCATCTCATATTCTTCTTTATCTATGATATTTGTTTACAAATAAATTACAGAATCTACCAAAATAAAATGTGAGAAGTAAAGTAAAGAAGAGATATCGAGTTTACATTCAGCGACAGAAAGAACACGAGAGCACTTTTTTTCAAAGATTTTAGTTACCACGTTTCATCCATCAGCATCAAAATTGCTAACTTCAATGATTCTCACTAATTTTTCTTGAGTTAGCTACCCATGGTTACCTGAGGAATTGTAACAAACACATGATTCGGATTTAGTGACCTCACAAACATATAAGTGGTTTAGTACCCACTGAATTATTTTGGACCTGGTCCGTCGGCTTGCAGATTCGATTTCTGCCTCGCACTCTGGAAGAGCCTCGGCAGCCCATGCTGTGGACACTAGCCTAGTAAGGGAGTTGTTCATCTCCGGAGAGTCGTGTGGCCGGTACCTCTAGAGAAAAGGTTCTCTAAGCAATTGAAGCTGTTGTTCTTGGTGGTTCGGAACCCACCTTAAACTGTAGGCCCCCTTCTCACCACCAAAAAAGCGTGTGGGGGTGTGTATAGAAATAGGGAAGAGATACAAGAAAAATGTAAACCATTAGGGGACACATGAGAAGCTTCCATTCCATAAAACTAAAAAGAACTATCTCAAGTGGTACCGACATGAGACCGCTGGTAGGAAACAAGATTCATTTGCTTTACCTTGAAAATAACAGTAGTTTCCACAGTGTGGTATTAATTCTGTTTATATTACTTACATAATTTGTAAGTTTTGTGTGCTGACCTCTAAAATTTACTGTCTTATTTGGGCTCACGCGAAATTATTCCATGCAGATTATATCGCAAAAACTCTAGTTTGCGTGAAGCTTAAAGGAGAATTGATTAAAATTATAGATATATGATACATAATTATATTTACCAATATGATTCAAGATAACCGTGAAGGACAAGATCAGAGAATAGGCAATCCTCATCTTTCCAAATTTGCAAAGAAATTGATTAATGAAACGTGAGAGAATTTTCGTAATAATGTAACTAATGAATTTTCTAGTGCTTCGTTAGACTTTATAATCTATACAATTGTCGTTATCTCTTAGAAGGAGAGTGCCAAGGTTGAAATTCTGAGATATTTACCTTTGATAAGAGTTAGTTTCAAGAAAAAAATTCGCTCGACTAAGGATGACTAATATTCCAGATTTTATGAAAGTATATATTTAAACGTCTCGAGTACAATGCTACATATGTATAAAAGAGAACATTTATTCAGAGTTATTGAACTCAATTAAATTTGCAGTAAAAAGCAGAGCAACTTCGTAAGACTAATGCGATTTCACAGAGTATCGCTAAATTCTCTGGAATTTTCGAGAGTTCAATTGATTTGAAAAGATTGTTAACATTTTTTTGAATTTATTCGATTTGATTCAGTTAAAATCTAGAATGAGATCAGAATGCTATTCCAAATGGGTTTTGTCCTTTTTTGGGACCTTTCCCTGATGCTATTGTTCTGCGCGGTCAATTTTCTTTACGTCTGCCACCGGCGTCATCGCGAGATGATGTCAGCAATGTACACTGGAACTTGGGATGAAGAACAGTTTGGGAAATTGCTTGTCTTGGCATTGACACTTAATCCAGACCGTCAAAACTGGAACAGTCAGGGCCGTGTAAACCATTTTCAATTGGAATACATAATATTACACAACATATGTTTGTGAGTACCCGCGCACTGCGCCTTTGACACTACGCTGATGTTGCGCGCATGGTTGAGCAAAACTCTCTGGACCCCGCGGGCTCCTCTCTTACCAAAAAACCGCTGTGGTAACAATTCTCGGAACGGTGTAGCCCCGGCCTGCTTCAACCTAAGTTCCATGTTCACATTAAAATCCAGTCCTGGTCTTGATAAAAAAATCAAGAAAAAGACAAGGCAAAAAATGGACACAAAATGAATTTGTTCATAACAATTGTTTAAATAATGAATTATTGTTGTCAATCTGCTAAGTATTACAGCAAGGAGTTAACGGAAAGACATTCACAGTTGATTCCGCAAACAAAAATTGAGCTTTTTCATTGAAAAGTCGCTAAACTGTGAATTTGTTCAGAAAAATTGTTTGAACATTCACCAAAATTTCAATTCATGGTAATGGAACATTTCTTTCTCTTACATTTTATACAAAATCTATTAATTTGAATGAGCTGAACATTGCCAATCCCAAAAAATGACTTTTCCTCATTAATTTGTTTATAACTCAATAACAATTTTTTGTAACCATTATAACCAACTGGAAATTATTCCCATATATTTGCAACACTGTTTAAGGATCTCCTTTGATCAATCTGGATGTCTTGAACGAAATGGCGCTTGGGAAAATTAAAAAAAAAATTGCCATCCAAAGAAGATAATTATTGCAGTTAAAGGAAATTTCCAAACTTCAAATGAAAAATTTCCATTTCTTTTGCCAAAATAAAAACGTTTCGTTTAGAGAATGAAATTTGTCAGATCCCTTGAATTCTCTAAAATCTTCTATTGCTCCGAAATTGTCTGAAATCCTTGAAATCATTGAAAGTCCTGAATTCTTTAAATATTTGGCATTCTTCGCATTTTTTGAACTCAGAAAAATCTCTACATTTCTTAAATTCTCTGAATGTCCTGAATTACTAAAATATTTCCAATTCCTGAAATTCCTGGAATTCCCTAAATACTCTGAAATTTTTGAAATTCTCTCAATTCGCTAAATGCTTTAGACATTCTGAATTCCTGAAGTCTTTGAATTTTCTGACAGCCTTGAATATTCTTAGTTCCCTAAATTCTTTACATATTGGAATTCCTAGCATTCTCTAAGTCCTCTAAATTCTTTCAAATCTTCTGAATTCTTTGAATAACTTGAGTTTATAGAAATTCATGAATTCTTTGAATTCTTCTGAATTCCTCTGTATTGGATTCATTATTTTGAAGACCTTGAAATGCAAGTAGTTCTCAGAATTCTGGAACTTCCATGAACTATAGGAATTTAGACAATTCAAAGAAATTAGATGAATTCACATATATCTCGGAATTCGGAGGAATTTAGCAGATTCCAAGAAATCTGAATTTCCTGGAATCCTTGATTTTTCTGAATCCCTTAAAATCTCTGAATGCCTTGCATTCTTTAAAATCCTTAGTTTCTTTGAATTCCCTGAATTCCTTGGATATTCTGAATTCCCTGAAAGCTCTGAAATCCCTAAAATACTCTGAATTCTCTCTAATCTTTGAGTAATAGGCATTTCCAGAATTCATTGAATATTCTGAATTCTGAAACTCTTAAAAAATGCATAACAATTTTTTTACTTTCTTAAAACCAAAAAAAAAGTCCTTAGAAGCTCAATCAAATTTTCCAAATGCCTCAAACATTTTTCTGGATCCTTAAAAATACACTACAATATTTCAGATCCTTTGAAATCTTTCAAGTTGCCTTAAAATTTATTCCAGCGTCTGAAAATTCCTAGTAATCTTCAAAAATATTTTGAAATCTTTCAAAAATTCCTTTGGAATTCCTCCAAATGCCTTCAAATTCTGAAAATCTATCATAATTTGTATTTTAATTTTTCAAATTCTGGAAAATTTCTCTTTTACGAAAAAATTAATCTTTCATGATAGGAAAGTCATCTTGCTTGGTTGGAAATAAAATTTTTGGTTGAAAACTCAAACTTTATAGTATGAAGTTCAATTATCTTTTAAAAAATGCAACAAAATTATGACTTTTTCTGAAAACTGCATATTTCGTTCTTTTTACCTCAAAAGAAAGCTTAAGTTCCTCTCTTAAAGAATCTTAAGGTTAAGGATTGATATTTGTGTATTTTATCCAGGAAGTATCGCGATGAGTGGTTTTTAAGAAAACCACCTGCTTTGGCGCTTTTTATCTCTCTTAATAGCAATAATAAAATGTGACATACCATGAGCACGATAGGCTTCTTCACGCCTGTTTTATTGGTTGAGTCAATTGAAAAAAATTTGACCATAAAAATTAAAGGTTAAAAATGATTTTTATTTTTTGCATAAAGCAAAAATTTTATTACAATTTTTTTGAGCCAGGAAGAAAACTTAAGCAGGATTGTTTCGAGGTACATTAATTAATAAAACATACATTCAGAATAATGGAATTCAACATCATGAAGAAAATTTCGCATTTTCTGAAGCCGAAAGAGCTTCAAGAAAAGGGAATTCAAAATTAAAGAATATAAAAATTGCTTTAAATCGATTCCAGATTAATGTGTGGTTGCCTAATGGACATTCGGCGATTTGTTTTGGGGTCAATGGAACGACTGCGCCGGTGTGCATGTTTATTTTCGCCCGCTTTTGCCTCCATTCTTTGTGGTCTGTATATAATCCACGGAGAAACGTTCCTTTGTTTGTCTTTTCCAATGTCCCAAAAATGTCACCATTGGCCGCTGATAATAGAATTTTTACTTCGGCAGGGATGAGCTTAGTGACACTATTTCTTGATTGGAATTGAATTGGTTTACCAGGTGGGAAAACATATTGTCGAAGTTTGAGTTTCCGGTCTGGATTTCTGTGGGGGATGAGTCGAACAAATGGAAGTTGTTCAAGTGTAAATCCAAGTATGGCAGAAGGAATATGCCTGGCAGAAGGAGACCTGGACCCGGCACGAAGAGGAGTCTCGGTAGGAGAAGGAGAATCAGCAGAAGCAGGCGACTTGGCAGGTGGAGGAGACTTGGCAGAATAGTGAGGTGGAGCAAAAGGAAGAGTCGTATCTAGAAAATGTCTGCCAAAAGAAAAAGATGGTCTATCACGAGGAACAGCAGGACGAAGAGGAGGCTCGGCAGCTGGAGGAGATCTTGCAGAAGAATGAGGTATGGCAAGAGAAACAGTCGTATCTGGAGAGTGTCTGCCAGAAGAAGAAGAAGATGGTGTGCCACGAGAAACACCAGAACTGAGGTCTTTATTGCGCAAAAGATCGGACTCTGAACTTAACTCTGCAACGAGGAACAAAGGACCACATTTTTCCTAAGTTTCACGATCGTACGTTTGCATGTCATGTTTACGTCATCCTTCATATAATGATATTATTAGAATCAATTTTTGTTCGTTTGTTCACAGATCACAATTTCGAGCAAAAAAGTTTACAACTCGGATGAAAGCGGATCTGGTGTCCGCTTAGTTCCGTCAGATGACCGTAGGTCCCTAACACCCAGAGAAACTTAAAAACACCTTAATAACCAATTTTGTGGTTGAAGCATCACTCGTGATTAATGTCAAGATGAGGGATCGGAACCCTTAATTTTTAAAAGTCCCGGGACCTAAATGGTCCATCAGGTGTTCGGTCTGGACCCGGACCTAGGAGAATTTAAGGGGTCCGGATCTGGACCCTTCAAAAATTTGAAAGATCCTGGTCCGGACCTGTATCCTTAAGGAATTAAAAATCTGGGTTTGTATTTGAACCCTTAAGAATTTGAGAGGTTCGGGTCCGAACTCGGACCCTTGAGAAATTAAAAGGTCCAGTCCAGCCTGGAACCCTTAAGGAACGTTTTAACCTCGGGTGCAACCTAAAAGGTTCATTGAATTATACTTGTAAAATTTACAAATTGGTTGGCAGATTATATCATAAAAATTCTGATTCGCGTGAAGCTTAACAAATATTTACTTAAAATTATGGATATATATTATTATATTCACCAAAAAATTTGAGGATAACCGTCAAGAGTAAGGCCAGAATATAGGAAACCCTCATATTTCAAAATTATTGAAGAAACTGATTGATGAATTATAGGAGAATTTTCATCATACTCTCACCAACGAATTTTATAGTGCTTCATTAGACTTTATAATCTATACTGTAGTCGTTGTCTCTCATATTGATTGTGCTGAGGTTGCCCTTCTGAGATATTTAAAGATTTGGAAGAACTTCAAATTATTTGAAGGAGTTTTTCAAGTTTTAAAAGTTTATCAAAGTAGTTGAGGTTTTGGGGAAAGCAAGAAACTAATATTTAAAAAGATGGAGGGAAGTGAATATACACAGTTTAACAACATGAAAAACAGCAAAGGTGAGATGCTATATGATACAGACGGGAAAGGAGACGCTTTGAAAGACTTTTTTAAAGAATTATTAGGAGGTGAAGTTGTAGGACTACATAACAGCGACATAGAACATATTGCATCAGAAAACCCAATTGAGAAAGTCTGTGTCACTGAAGTCAAATATATAATTAAGAACTTGAAAAACTGTATAATTACAGTGGTATCAGCTTATCAAGTACCGTGAGTAAAATATAGTCAAAAATACTTATCCGCAGGGTCATGAAAATAATATAAGGGAAGATATGGAAATTTTAAAGTGGATTTATGCCAGAAAGATCATATGCGGAACAAATATTCAGTTTAGGACGGATCACAGAAAAAAGTTTGAAAGTAGAAAAAAAGCTTTCTGTGCTTTTGTTGACTAGAAAAAGCTTTTGAAAAAGTGGATAGAAGTGAACTTTGGGATGTTCTTCAAAAGTGCGTTGTCGATAGATGGCTCCTACAAGCAATAAAAGCAATATATTATTATTATTATTATTATTATTATTATTATTGTACCATTAAGCCATTTTCCTTTCGGGGTAGGCATGACTTGTTCGGTTGGAAAATAGTAATATGGGAAAGAAGGTATAGATTTTTCAGATTGATCTAGCAGGTAGCAAAGCGAGTGTAAGGGTATTTGATAAACTGAATGACTGGTTTGATAGTATGCAAGGCGTTGAACAAGGATGCGTTTCGCCCTCATGACTACTTATCATATTTATGAACAAGTGTCTAAGATTTGCCTCTTACACGAAGAAAGTATAGACCTCGAGACAGTAGGGGTAAGTGGGTTAGCTTTCGCAGATGACAACGTTGTTATGGTAAAATCAATCGAAAACTTGCAAATAATGTTGAAGAAACTAAATACAAGTATCGAGAAGATGGGTTTGAAGGAAGAGGTGAGAAAACAATGTACAACCTTGTCCTAAATGATGAGAGATTAGAACAAGTTGATAAGTAAATATATCTAGGCAGCCTATTCACTAGCGACGGGAACATGGATGGGGAGTTAGATAGACGCATAAACAAGGATCAGAAGGTTTTTGGCTGAAGCAGTGTCCATTTTCAGAAATAGAAATACATCAAAAAAAGCTAAAATGGTGCAAAAGAGACAATAGTTGACGCATGGGGAGTAAATCAGTTAAGATGGTTCGGACATGTTTAAAGAAGGAAAGATAAACTTCTAACAAAACAAGTGTATACAGGTAAAGTAAATAGCAGTATGCCCAGAGACAGGCCACGGAAAGAATGGTTAGAATGTGTAAATGATACCTCAATACGAAAAGACATACGAAGCCACAGAAAGAGGAGAGCTTGCATAAAAAAATGCATGGACGTGAAGAAAGCTAGAGAAGTATGCCAGGACAGAAAAGGGTGGCGAAAAGTAGTTTGTAAACAGAGCGACAATAGAATGAATGATGTCTGAAACAGAGACCTTGGATACTAATTTACCCAAGTGGGGAACCTCACATAACAACCTTGTGAGACTCTTGACTTGGAGTGATCACTAGAGAGATTGATCAACAACCTGAGTCGGAGAAGTGTTGCGGGACGAACGTGTTATTTAAATGAATAACATGATAAATCGACTCTGAGGCTAGCAGATGCAACAGAAATTGATGCCTGTGAAGAAAAGGATTCTACAGCACCAGCATTTTTAATGGGAGGTCTGGAGCCAGATCATTTGAAATATTTGATCACATCGCAAAAGCTGTCTCACTGGCAAAACGCCTGAAAGATATGAACATGGAAAAACAGGCAACACTTGTTATAGATAAGATTGCTACCAATTTTTCGCTAAAATTTGATAGTGTGCGTACAGCTTGGTACGCTGCTTCTCGAACTGATTGAACGGTTGAAAAATTGTATCAGTCATAGTGAAACAAATATTCACAAGGTGACTACAAACCATGCATGTTCAATACCTACATCCCTTGAAGTATTAGTCTGTAAAAGTGATTTTGGATCACATTCTGAAAGTTTTCTCGCTGATACGTCGCCTGAAAGATATGAACATAAAACAATAGGCAGAAAATGTTATAGCTAACATTTTTCCCAGCCAACCACAAAAATTTGATAATGTGCGTACAGCCTGGTACGCTGCTCCTCGAACTGATTAAACACAATAAAAAATCGACAGCTCATTTACCAGCTAAATGTGCGAGAGCAGAATTTATCAAAAGAGCCAAAAGACGAAGCATTCTTAGCAAAAGGCTAACAAACTAACCAGAAAGAAATCTTGGAAAAAAGGAAAGGCACTACCGTAAAAGGCCAGTTCATTGGGCACGTGACTATCACATTAGAAAGATGGCTGATATAAATAGTGAGTTTTTGGTGGCTCAGGAGTCTGAGAATCAAGATTCTCAAAAAGGTTCTCGCAGTTCAGCTGAATTTTTTAACGCCAAAACTTCAATGTCTCAAACTTATGGAGACATATAGTTTGCTGATTCAGGATCAACTGATCATATTTCGTTCAGAGAAGAGTGGTTTGAAATCTTGAAGGAATTCCTAAATAATTTATATTTTGTGTTAGTGAAAGATGGGATTGGAGATGCTTTTTAGATGCACCATATCAAGAAGAATTTGCTTCCGATTATACCGTCATCAAATAAAAGTATGTAAAAAACGATATACAAAAAAAAAACACAGAATGAATTTTAAACCAGTGGAAGCAGTTGAAACAAATTTGTTAACAACAGCAACTTTTGTAAAATGGCATTGAAGACTACGTCATGACAATTTTGAAACTCTACGATACACGTCAAAGAATTCTACTGTGAAGGTTTCAAAAAATGATGAATTCTTGTAGCAAGATCCGTTTTGCGAGGGGTTTGTATTGGGCAAGCACCATCGAAAAAATTGTCCGAAAGGGAAAGCACTCGTGCTACGTGATCTGGAGAAATGTTCATCTTTGTGGAAAAATAAGCAGTAACATAAGTTACTGTTTTGTCTATTTTTTGAAAGACAAAAAATAAATACGAAAGTGTTTTGAGGAATTTTATGCTGACCTTCAAGTTAATAAAGACAATATAAAAAGATTGAGAATTGGTTCTGGAACGAAAATTTTCCCTTATATTTGCCACTATGATTCGCTGAATTCTTTGAATATTTTGAGTTCCTGAAATTTCTTTATTTCGCTAAATGCTCTAAAATTTAAAAAAATATGAATTCCCTGAAATCCTTGATTTCTCTTAATTCCTAAAAATCGCTGAATTCCCTAAGTTCTCTGGAATCCTTGATTTTTTTTAATTCCTTGAATTCCTCGAATATTCTTAATTCCCTGAAATCTCTGAAATACCCCAAATTCTCTAAATTCCTAAAAGCCTTGAATGTTTGCAACTTTTAAAATATTCTAAATCCCTTGCATTCTCTGAATTCTTGAATTCTTTTGAAATCTTTGATTTTGATAAATTTCCTAAAATGCTCACATATTTCGAATTCCTCAAATTCTTTGAATTCCATAAATGGTGTCAAATCCCTAAAACTCATTTGATTTCCTGGATTTATGGAATATTCTAAATTCCTCCAAATTCTTGAATTATCTACCTCTCTTGAATTCTTTCAATTCTTCTGAATTCCTTAAATATTATTTAGTTTCTAAATTCCGAGTATTCCCTGAATTCTTTAAAGCTTTGTAAACTGATTTTCTCTGATTCTTAAAATTACCTGCAATCCTGCAAATCTTTTTACTTTTTCGAATTCATGGCATTTCTTCAAATTTTCTGAATACTTCCTAATTCTTTGCATTGTTCACATTATACCCTAGAATATTTCAAATCCTTTCAAATGTTTAAAGATACCTTGGCATTTTTTCAGCGCCTAAACCTATTCAAAATTCTTTCTTGATCTTTCCAAATCTCAGAAATCCATTAAAATCCCTCAATTCTCGTTAATAAATTCTTCGAAATCCATGAAAATACTATAAAATTCATTCAAATGAGTCCTTTGACATCAATATCCTAAAATCTTATAAATCCTAAGACATCCTTCCAAATTGTAAGAATTTTTGTGAAAAAAAAAAAACAGAAACTATTTCAATCAGGATTAAAATGAAAAACAGCTTTTTATGCTTCCATCCTACTTTTTTTCGTTACATTTTTTACTACGGGCAGTTCGCTCTTGCATTGTCAAATTCAATCCTAACCTCAAAATCTCAATAAGTTGCTATTGCATTTCACGTGAGCAATGGAATGTGATAACAAGAATTATATCTGATTCCATCCTTCACAGTAATGTTACTTAATGTTAATATTTTTATCAATGGCAAATAATAAGTCAAACATCAACTTGATACTAAAAATACACTAATGTTATACCAGCCTAAGCTTTCTTACTATAGAAAAAAATGGAAGTCGCGTCCTTCTATGAAACATTCAGGTAGATATTTTACCTCAATTTTTCAAGGTCAAATGAAAATTTCGAAATTGCCGAAATAGACGATATCTACGACAATACCAAAATTTTTGCTCCGTGTACCTCCGTCAATATTCATCCAAATATAAGAAAATTTTCTTTGTAAACTACTATCCAGCAGCATCACACTTTTACCAAGATTATATAAGATGAGAAAACTTGGATCCTTTGAGTAAGTTTACTTGAAAAGTAATACCCCACGGAAAAAAAATGTAATCAGAAAAATTTGTCATTCATCTAAAAAAGTTGTTCGTATAGATTTATTAGGGTAACTAAAATAAAATAATTGGTAGAGAATGAAATTTTTGCTTTATTTCTGAAAGATCTATGCATAGACGCGAAGGAAGCATAAACATCAAGCGCTTAGCTTGATTACACACGTACCGTTGTATATTTCTTTTTGATTATGCTCTGGTTGCCTAATGGACTCTCCGTGATTTCTTCTGGGGTCAGTGGAACAACCGCGCCAGTGTACATGTTGATTTTGGCCCGCTTCTCCACATATGGCCTAATATATGTATAAAAACCACGAAGAGCTGTTATAGCATTATTTTTTTCCAATAATGCAAAAACATCACCATCGGATGTTGATAATACAATTTGTTCATTGGCTGGTATGAACTTATGATGTATGTTATTACATGTTCTAAATTGAATTGGTTTATTGATTGGAAAGGTATATCTCCGAAGTTCGAACTTTCGGTTCGGATTGCTGTTGGGAATGAGTCGAACAGATGGAAGTTCCTCAAGTAGGAATCCAAGTATTAGTGGAGAAGAAACATGCGTCGCAGAAGGAGACCTGGACCTGGCACGAAGAGAAGGTTTGGCAGGAGAAGGAGATTGGGCAGAAGAATGAGGTCTGACGAGAGGAGGCATCCTCTCTGAAGAATTTCTTTTGAAAGAAGAAGCAGAAGAAGAAGAAGATGAAGGTCCACAACGAGGAATACCAGGAATAGGTTCGCCATTAGGCAAACACTCGAACTGTGTACTCAACTCTGCAACAAGAAACAAAGAATTACATTTTTCTTAAGGCACACGATCTCACGTTGGCATACCACATTTATATAATCATTCCCGTAATATTGTTATTACAATAATTTGTGTTTATTTACACACTAATTACACACATTTTTGAGTCATTGCTATTAAAAATTACATTATATTGCATAAAATTAGCAATTGGGTTAGATAATAAGGCTATAACCCGAACGAAAGTTTCAGATATATAATGGCCTCGACGGATCTGGTCCATCTGGTCTTGAGTCGTGGCTAACATAAAAAAATAGCTAAAAATGTATTTGGTGAACGAAACCTTCAGAAGAAAGAGTACCTTCATATTTTTGGGGACACAGGCTGCCCCCTCATCTCTGAGGTCGTGGAATCCATATAAAGAGTTTTTGTTATACTACATCAGGTCACCGTTCGTTCCTCACTTCAAAAATAACTTATTAGCACTGTAATAATCAATTTTTATGCGGTATGATGCTCTTTCATTCTCAAAAGATCCATGAAGAGACCTTGCTCTTACGTATCGTGACAATATACGAATGGAGGTTCCTCTGTTTCTGAAATCGCTTCTCGATATTCTCCCCTTTTTCTCTATAATACTTTGCATTCATGCCTTCGGATAAGAAAATTGTTTTCTTTCCAGTACTCACAAAATGTATTTTGCACCGAAATGAGGTAATCCTAAGTCTCTTACAAGATCGTCTGAATCATTTTGCGAAAAAACTCTGGCAACTATCCAACTTCCACTCTCTGGGATGAAATCATCATCGCGAGAACTCATTTTTTTCAATCGTGTCATCACAAATGCTGCCATCATCAGTCTCGGAAGATTTAGTGGGTTTCGTTGCTCTTGCAACATAGACATAAGAAATACTTTTCTTACCCTTCCTAGTAACCCCTGAAAAGATGCTCATCCTAACATAGCATTCATTCTCCGTAAGTAGTTTTTTTCCGCAAAGTAGGTTTAATGAATTTTAGGGTTTCACTCTCTCTGCTGCTATCCCGACGAGTCAACATTTTTGGCAACTAGAAGATATTTTTTGTGGATCCCATTTTGAACTATGATCAATAACGTCGTGATCAAAACATTCTGTATAAATTTTACGAATCTTCTCAGAAGTGAGTTTTCGGTCCTTCGGAACCTGAAATTCACTAAAAAAATAGCAGAATAAATCAGGGTTCTTATCGGAAGAAAGTTTAGAAGTAGAAGCTCGAACGCTAATTCGAGTTAACTCTTGCAGGGCGGCGCGTCTCCACGGGCTTTGTGACCTCAACAGCTTAAAGAGCTACTCATTCTACAGGATTTTATTGATATGGTTCGAGCAGTAGGTGACCTAGTACAAGTGAACTGTACCATCATCTCTTTTCCAAAGAATAAAGTCACCACGTGCTGAATTCCAGCATCGAAATTAGTTACTTAAATTCTTCTTACCAATATTTTTGTCGTACATGCTTAATTTTCAAAGCCTTTCGAAATACTTTCCGTCACAGTGAATGAACGTATTCATACAACGAAACCACTCATCAAACCATTCCTCCCACTTTTGTTTCAGTATCAAGTGACATTCTTCCTGAAATGCGGCTATAAACTCCTCATCGGACGAAAAACGGCCACCTTTCATCCTCAGTTTGACGTCGGGGAACAAACCAAAGTCGCATGTGCAGGTGCGTTGTCATGGTGGAGGAACCAAGAATCCAAAGGCGCACGAGAAACCAATTTTTCGAAGACTTGGGGCAAGCAGGTTTCTGTGTACCACTTTGAAGTGACTGTTTCGGATTTTTCTAACAAAACAGTTTCCGTAATTCCAGCTTTAGTGAAGAATACATCGACCATTCGCTTACAGATAGATTTTGATTTTCGAACTTGCACTAGCATCTCCTCGTCTTCATAGACCCGAACTTTGCTTTGAGATTTTGTAGGTACATCATAGTAGTACAACCACGTTTCATCACCCGACACAATGAAATTCACCTCTGAAGCAGATCCAGATTTAAACTTCTTCAGCATTTTTTCACACCACTTGACATGATTCTCTCGTTGCTCGTCAGAAATAGCATGGGGTACTCACAATGCGCACAGCTTTCCCACAGATAACTGCTCCGAAACAATCCATTGTAAAGTTTATTCCGATATGTGCAGAAGTTTCTCTAATTGTCTATATGTGATTCTTCTATTTAATGTTATTGCCTTCCGAACAGCATCAACTGATTCTGGAGTAGAAACATCCGATAAGCGTCCTATGTGTGGTTGATCTTCGGGAAGGAAACTTTCTCGCCGGAACTGTAAATATCAGCGTTCTACAGTTCTGACGGAAGGAGAGTCCTCACGAAACACTTCCGACATCTCTTTGAAACACTCATCTTTACTTAAACCACGTTCAAAGTTATAATAAATTATCGCATCTAAGTCACGTTTTGTGAGAGTCACCATAGCATATCGTTTCAACTGTGATATCTCACACTAGACTGAAAGGTTTGCAACAGAAGTTAGGGTGTATACCTAACCTCACTCGCCCTATTCCCTGGTGTAATAGAAATTTGTTTTCCATTCCTAGCAGGACCGTACGACAAAAATGATGGGACATACTGGTACTTATTCTTTCAGGTTGGGAACGAATGATAACCTGATGTATTATAACAAACACTTGATTCGGCTCGAGGCTAGTGGTCTTTGCAGATGACTTGGCTGCAACGATCTAAGCGTGCACTGAGGATGTAGCTAGAGCAACAGTGGCTTCAGTCTCACCGCAGGTAGAGAAGTGGTTAGAATAAAATGGAATGAAACTGGCTTTGAAGAGAACGGAGATGGTGGTACTCAGTAGAAAGAGGTCTTCTCCAAATACGTTTGGAGTGAAGATCATGAGGGACAATATCGAGGCCGCGAAGGCACTTAAGCATTTACGTGTCATGGTGGCATGGTGGATCAGAAGCTCACCTTCTGATGACATTCATGTTCTGCGGCATACAGAAGGAAAAGTGGATGAACCAAACCTTGTACAAATGGAAGCTGAGACGAAAAGGCGAGCAGAAAGGCAGATTGACGGCCAGGATAATAGGAGTCACTTCGTCAATTTTCAGAGATCATGGACAGCTGATATTTCACCTTACACAGTTCCTTAGAGGCCACGGGCATTTCAATTACTATATGCATCAGTTAAAATAGAAGAGTATCCAAAACTCTGACTACTGTTTTTAAAAAAACGGATAACGTGGAGGATACTTTTTTCAGATTTTTAAGATTCAGGGCAGCAAGAGGGAGCAACCTGGAAACCAAATTAGGAGTGGCTTTGACGCCTGAAAGTATCGGGAAAGCAATGATGCGAAGCAAAGGGAATTGTGAGGCGGTAGGCCCATACGTGGCAGCTGTCCTGAGAGAGGAAGAAGGGGGAACGATGAGAATTAGGAGCGGACCCAGCTGTAGGTTAGCTGTAAGGGTTGACGTAGGATGTCTGAGCTGAAAAAAAATTTCACTTGCCCCACTGGAGTTTTTTTCTCTGAATCTTGTACAACGGCTTTGTCAAAATTTCAATTTTTGTTGCATAAGTTTGCGAGAATTCTGCACCACATATAAGGCTTCGAAAAAATTTATTTCTCATGGGTGGCCGTGCTAGCGAAATAATCGTGGAAAAACAATAGGTCTGAAGTTTGCTTATAAAATTACACTTCTCTATATCAAATTTTTTCAATATAAAAATATCTTTTTGAATTGATAGACTTAAATTCGCCCTATTTTGCTTTCTTCGGTGAGCTTGAACACTTGGTTGACGTTGCATGAGTTTTTTTTTAAAGAAAAATGATAGCGAGCAAATAACTCACAGTTAGAAATCCTAGAATTTTATATTTTGAAGCACTTTCTTGAAACATAGTTTTATACCAGAAACAGTTGCGAATGACTAATAATTCAATGTGAGCAGCGAATATTAAAGTCATCTAAAAAAATAAAAATGTTCACAAACAATAATTGTTTACAAATTTTAAATTACTCAAAACATACTTGGTTCCTGCCTGCTGAAAGTAATTAAGTTATGGAAATATAGAAGATCAATTTGAGCTGTTTTCTGCAAGAAGAACTAAAGCCAAATCAAGTATTAGTGGAGAAAGATTTGAAGAATAGGACAATTGAATTTGAAATTATTTTTACCAATTTATTCAAGCAAATACTTACGTGTACTAGTTTGTTCTAGACAAAAATTATTTCTCTAAAAAACTATTCTGCATTATTATGACAATGGTATTTAGAAACGAAAATTGTAATAAATTAAAAATAAATAAACAATTCATAGAGTGTGTAATCATTTGTTAATGTATGAAGTACGATTTTAATGTTTTCTTCTTAATCTATTTCCAGTTATTCTGAACAAATTCCAGTTCAATCAGGTTTCTATCTTCGTTCTGTACAAAATTTTCAGCAAAGAGTGTACCATATGTGCACATCTCAATTTTGATCATGTAACAGTTGTGAAAAAAGTAAAAAAATAATGGAAAGTAAACGCCTAGAAAATATTTACTTAAAATTACAGATATAATATATATATACATATATATTTATTTATATATATAATTATACTCACCAATAGAATTTTGGAGAATCATCCATGATAAGAACAGAGTATAGACAATCCTCATATTTCCAAAGTACCACAAAAACTGATTTATTTAATTATAGGAGAATTTGCTCAACACTGTGGCCAATGAATTTTCTAATTCTTCATTAAATTTTATGATAGATACTACAGTCGCTATCTCTTAGACTAAGCTTCTCCAGTTTGCTCTTCTGAGATATTTACATTTGATAAGAGTTTCTTTCAAGGAAAAAAATGTGGCTATGCAGGAATAAATTAAATTTTAAATTTTACAAGAATATATATTTGAAAATTATCTTGACTGCAATGCTATATGGGACAGAATGCGTAAAGTGTTCCCACCTAGAATAATTTTCATTTTTTTGATCGGGTAAAAACTTGGTTTAATTATAGTCTCAGTGAACATAAATTAATATACCAAACCGTAGGTCCATTCATCAACCAGTTTCAGAAAGCGTTTTCAATGTAATTTAAGACCACCATAAGATTTTCTTTCTATTTCAATTTTTTTAAATTTAAATTTAGATTGACTTCTTGAAAAAACGCCACTTGAATTTTCTTTGATTGAAAAAGCTTTTTCGACTCTTTAGAGTCACGTAGAAGAATAATCGAAATGGAAGTAACTTCTTGGTCAAATTTAGGTTTTTACGTTTGAGGGTAGCACATCCGGAAAATAATAAGGTCAATGACACGGTTTTAGCCACATTAAAAAATTTTCAATCTTTGAATGCTTACAATTAGCTAACTATTACGTTTCAGATAAAAGTATCTGGTTCAATTTATTTCTTGAAAGTCGGTCACGAGCATGTATTAACGAATTGAAAAAATTAATGAAAAATCTTTTAAAGCTTGTAATAATTCAATTGCTTTTGAGCTACTTTTGAGTCTAGGGAATGTTTTGTATTAGATTTTCCTACGTTTCCTTGTTCTTCTATCGTCCGTCCTTCGGAGTGGATTCCTTTTGCGTATTTTTCTTGTAACTGCAACATCTCTCTTTAACCAGCAAAAATCTGCCATCGTGGGTTCATCCCGTCTTCCTTGATGATGCCCCTCCATTTCCTTGATATCCTGATGAAAGCGTTCTCCCTGTTCTTCACTGTGCTTACCAAGATTTTCAGGAAAGTAATCGACATGGGAGTGGAGAAAGTGCAGTTTTACGCTCATTAGGCAACCCTGTTCTTGGGATTTTTTCACCATGTTCTTAACTTTTTTCTTATATTTGGCGCTTTTAGCGTTGCGATAAAGAATTTTCGACAACTTCCTTGAAGCTGATCCAAAAAGCTTTTTCGCTGTCAGATGTACTAGTTAATTTGGCTTTCAAGTATCTAGAACAATAAACTTCTTTGTTCAGTGATTCAACAAACTGTTTCATCAAGCCAAGTTTCATATGAAGAGGAGAAAGTAGAATTTTCGTTAGATCTACAGAAGAATTTTGCAGTATATTTTTTAAACCAGGTTTAAAAGAAGTTCTTTCTGGTCAGTTTTCTTTTTTGTAGTGGTTCTCGCGGTCTCTGCTGTCCCACAAGCACAAGAAGCCGGGACGTTTGGTGAAGCCTAATTGTTGCCCTAAAAGTATCATTATAATTTTGAGATCTCCACAGAGTTTACAGTTATGCTCCGAATACTCAATCGCAATTAAAACTTCTCTCGTATTATTGTAGCTTTCCTTCAATATGGTAGAATGTGCTATTGGTATTAATTCAAATTGGTTTGTGTTGTGGATCAACACTGCTTTGAGACTACTTTCAGAAGAGTCAATGAAGAGCCACCCCTTCTCATCTTTATAGATATTTGGTTTCAGTTCATTCATTAGTTTGCTAACATCTAAACAATAAACCAAATCGGTGTCTCGACCAAAGAGCTTGAAGAACCCTTTCTCTGGTTCGATAAACAGTGGGTTCAGTTCCTTTCATTACCAGGTTTCTGTTTTTCAAATCAGAAGCTAAATGTTCAGCGGCATCTTTAGGTAATCCCAAGTCTCTTATTAGGTCATTTAATGATTCTTGAGTATAAAGCTCGGGATTTTTTTTGATGGCCTGAAGGAATGAAGATATCTTCACTGACATCATCATCAGGGTTGCTTCCACCACTGTCGCTTTCGTATTCTCACAAAAATATTAATCTTTTTCATCTTGAGTTTGTCTCCAAAGCTTAGGTGATGCAAATTTTTTTTTTCATTTGCCGTACTGCGGCGTAACATATTATAGCAAATACCACATATGACATGTGGTACCCAATCATTCTGTTGATTCCTGATTTTAGTATGAAAATACTCTTCATACGGTTGTTTAATTGAATCTGATATATTGCTTTTACATTTCTGAGTAACATATTCACTACAATCATAACAGAAAGCGTCACCGTTTCTCCTACATTGGTGGCTACGGCCGTAATTTGGTTTGTTTTTGAAAGTCCACATCTGATGAAAGCACCCGCACGCTAGGGATCCTGATCCGACCGCAGGTGAGTCTGCCGTGCTAGGGGAGATAACTTTCATACCTCTCCAGGCCTAAGCATGAGGACTTTCCGACTTTGGCGAGGACCATGTCAACTCGTCGTCGGAGACACTACGTTGTCATTTCCACACCCTAACGCTCACATGCAAGCAGTGCGCCTTCACTGGCTTCGTTACCTCAACCAATCTGAGAACGAATCATTCTACACATCCCTTTTCGGGGCAGTTGTCATCGTCACAGTATCTGTCAGGGCAGCAGGATGCTTACATGCTTTTAAGGACATACATGTTTGCCTATCTGAATGGGAATTGATATGCAATAAGAGTTGGTTCCTTGAACCACCTAAAAATATTCTATAATTATCGTTCTACAATCGATGAGGATACCATATTCACTTTGTCAACTTGCATGTTAAGGAATTTGGATTTAAATGAATCATTGAAGAACCTAATATCATTTAATTCATATAAGTAAGGCATAGCACAGCAAATTTGATAAGAAATTAGAATTCTGCGGCTTTAGGTATTCAAAAATGTTACACGTGCACGCTGGAGAGAAAAAGGTGCAAGTTCGACTATTTGTTCTACTGCTAGACTTATTGACAAAGAATTACAGGATGACGGTTCGGCATCTGTAGCTTTCCCAAAGCAATTGTTGAACTTCTAAGTAAAGAAATGAATTTTAGAATAGAATGATGAATCTTCAACAGATGAAACATCTACCAAAAGAGACGATGTTGCGAACAAAAAAAAAATTTTCTTCAAAAGACTTGAATGTTTAACCAACAAAGACGATTCTTTAGGAGGGGATGCATTTTTACCCAAAATGATGAATCATAAAAAAGGTTTTTTAGCGAAGGAGTTTAACTTTCGAACAAGTAGTTAAATTTTAAATCGAAGGGATTAGTTTTCAACCAAGAAGATTAATTTCCTACAAAAAAGACAAAGTTTCAACAAAATTCATGAATTTTTGAACAAATAGTTTAACTCTCACCTAAAAAAGATGAATTTGCAACGAAAACTGGAAAAATTAAATTTTTGTTTTGAAAAATCAATTTTCAATAATTCATTTAGAATTTAAGGCGCAACATTCTGTAGCATCTACAGGAATTCTCTGTTTGCTAGAAAGTCTTAATTTTCTAAGTACGAGAATTTTCCACTATCACTCGACTTGGAATCATTTCTCTCAAATATCTTAGTAGCAGAGGCGAACTGGCCAGATGATTGTATCGTCAAAACCTTGTACGTAAACTTCCGAGATAGCACACAGTTAATTTTCTGCCTAGATGAGAAATCTTAGATGAGCTCTCGAATTCGGGATTAAATTTGTATGCGATATTTCGTGATCGGTGGCTGTCTTCAATCCTCGTAATTGTCAAGTGTTTTTTCGATCAGCATTGCTCAGTAAGCATCCCCACTACGACATTAATCTGCCCTCTTGCCATGTTTAAGATTTCATAACTCCTCTTAGTACATGTACAAGATACGAAAATTAAAACTCCCATCTCAGCTCGTGCTTCTCCTTTCGCATTACCTTCAATATCTTCATGGCCGGGAACATAGATCCGGCTAACCCAGTTTTCACCGACAACCTTCAGAAGAACTTGAAGGCAGCTCCAGATTAGTCTGGGAGTGAACTCTTCAGATGTGGAAGCCTAGAATGTTGCTTGAATGTTAGAAAAAATGTCAATGTGGTGGCCCTCATAAGCCCGCTCACAAATTTGCTTACAGATTCTCGCCCCTGTTCCCAAGGAGTCTTAAGAGCCGTCTGTGTACCCCAATATGACATCAGTTTTTATTGCGCTTACTGATATCATTAAGATATTTCATTTCAACATCATTAAAGTTGTCACAAGTTAGGAATCTATAGACTTCCGCCGCTGCAATCTTCCTTACAAAAATGTGCATCACCAAGCAGAAACCCTTCAGAGACTTTTTAGTTGTTTAATAGTACTGATGAGTTCAGTCCTTGCCAACCAGATCATTGATGCATATGCTACTATGAGTCTGGTTGCTATTATGGCTCGGTCAATATTTATCCAAATGTTAAAAAAAAATTTCCATAAACAACTATCTAATAGCATCACACTTTCCCAAGTTCGAATTAAACTGAAAAACTTTCAATTTCCGCCTAGGCACACCACAAAATTAATGCCCCATGAGTGAAAAAGGTAAAAATGAAAATTCTCGAATTACCTAAAAAGAATTGTTCTTGTACACTTCTTAGGGTAACTAAAATAAAATATTCGGTAAAGGATAAAATTTGTACTTTATTTCGCAATATCTGAATGAGCAGTCTTGGTTCGTGGTACAGAAATAAATTAACCGTACGTTTAATCTGATAGAGTGCAATATAATATAGAACATTTCGCATGCTTGATGCACTTTAATCGAGCACGAAGAGCAAGACAAGTAATTTGCATGTATCTATTAAAGCTGATGGAGTGTCAACAAAAGGAACTTCAAAATTACTGAATATAACAGTTATCAATGTTTAGACTTTTAATTTTAGAAGGTCCACGCATAAACTTTGGAAAAGTGTGAAGGCCGTGCGAGAAGCGTGCGATACGTAAATTACTTCGAATCGACTTAATCGTATCAAAGATCGTGATTTAAAACTTCTATTGTACATTTCTTTCGGATTATGGTCTGATTGCCTAATGGACATTCCGCGATTTCTTTTGGAGTCAGTGGAACAACCGCGCCAGTGTGCATGTTTACTTTTGCCCGCTTCTTTGTCAATGAACCATATGTCCATAATCCACGAAGAATCGTTTTGGCATAATTTCTGTCCAATACTGCGAAGACGTCACCATTGTACGTTGATAATACAATTTGTTCTGCGGTTGGCACGGGCTTATCGACATTATTAAATGTTCTTAAACGTATTGGTGTCCCGGGTGAAAAAGTGTATCTTTGAAGTTCAAATTTTCGCTCCGGATTGCTGTTAGGAATAATTCGAATAAATGGAAGTTCTTCAAGTCGAAATCCGTATATGGGCAGAGGCAAGTGCCTGGCAGTAGGAGACTTGGATCTGGCACGAGGAGGCTCGGCAGCAGAAGCAGAACCGGTTGAAGAATGAGGGCTGGGATGATCAAAAGTTCTTTCTGGAGAATTTCTTTGAGAAGAAGATGAAGAAGAAGATGGAAAAGAAGAAGATCCGCAACAAGAAACGCCGGGAATAGGTTCACCAATGGGCAAAGACTCGGATTGTATACTCAACTCTGCAACAAGGAACAGAGGATCACATTTTTCTTCAGGTACGCCTGACAAAATTTAACTTTCTTGGTACCAAAAGACTAGACTAGGTGACCCCGAAGAATTTCCATGTCCTAAAAATTGAGCTGTTGACCAAGTTTCTCCTATACGTTAGCAATACGAGATATTCTACCCCAAAGAAGAACAAATGGCCATTTTCAGCCACATTTGGGAAGCTGACCTCTTACCTCACACAGTTCCTTATAGGCCATAGACATTTTAATACCTATCTGCATAAGCTGAAATAGAAAAGTAGACAAATCTGCAAATATAAAAAAGCAGTAAAATATAAAGTACAAAATATGATTGCTGTTTAGTACAAACATTTAATCTTGACAGAGGTAAATTTCAAAAAGAAGAATTTCTTATGAAACGAGGCACTCAAAAAGTTTGGTATAAGATTCAGCTGTTTCAGATAGAGTTCGAATCCGCAGTGAGTGCGATTTTTAAAATCGTTTAAAAATGTGGTCAATCGTGTATGTGGCCATGTGTGCAAATTGTGTATTGATAAGGATAAGAAATGAATAATATATAATAATATTTTGAAAACTATGTATGTTTTTGTTTGTTGAGAAACCGTGTACGTTACAAATAGAAATCAGATAAGAAGTACTTCGTCACCCAGTTACCATATTACACCGCAAGATTCTTATCTGTGTAACGCTTATGAAACATTTCCTCCAAATGATAGGTATATTTATATAATTATATTCACCAATAGAATTGAGGGTAGCCATGAAGAATAAGATCAGAGTATAGGTAATCCTCATCTTTCCGAATTATCAAAGAAACTGATTAATGAACCATAGGGGGATTTGCGTAACACTGTAACCAATGAATTTTCTAAAGCTTCAACAGATTTTACAATCGATACTGTAGTCGTTATCTCTTAGACTGAGCATGTCGAGTTTGCTCTTCTGAGATATTTACATTTCATAAGAGTCAGTTCCAAGAGGAAAGATAACAGACTTTGACGATTTAACGGTATTTCAAGGTATTCGAACAGATTCGAAAGGCTTCGAAATACTTTCAGGGCTTTTAATGTATTCCCATGGATTTAAATGTATTTTTAAGGATTTCATAGAACTGAACTAGAATTTTTTCAGCCTCTTTTTCAGTTTCGAAATCAGCTTCATCAGTATCTGATGTACATTAAAATAAAATCGTTCTGTTGTGTAAACCTGTTATTTTTTTAGTTGGAATAAACGTCAAGACGTCGTCGACGTATCTAGAAATAAATGTAATGTTGTAAGAAATTTTGTTTTAAATTGTATTCTCCATGTTTTCTGTTACTAAATCTGCTATTGCGGATGAGATAGGTGACCACATTGGTACATAGTGTATTTGTCTATAAAATTTATCATTGTGTATGAAATGAGCATTGTTCAAGCAAAACAGTAATAGTTCAACAAAAACATATTTTTCAAGATTGGTATATTATTTTATTTTGTTCCATTTAAGATTAACATTTGCTATCGCTAGTTCAATTGGTATATTTGTGAAGAAGCAGTGACGTCAAATGACAATAATTCATAGTTTCGGGAAATGAGATCTGAATTTTCAATTTTAGTTGCAAAATCAAAACTGTCTTCCATATAAGTGTCTGTTTGACCTAGTATTTTTCTAATAGGTATACTCAAATATTTAGATGTGTTATAAAGATTAGAATCTATGGAAGCTATCACAGGTCTCAAAAGAGTGCCTTTTTGCTGAATTTTAGGTAGACAATAAAGGCTCGGTGCATGACCTTCAAATCTCTCATAAATTCTATTTATTTATTCATTAGCAATAGCTAAATTCAAATATTCATTATATTTACCATTAATTAGGTTAACATTTGAATGAGAATATACAAAATCAGCAAATTTATATCGGATTTCGTTTCGTTTTTCATTTTCTATGGCATTTATTTTCTCTTCTGAAGCTGCAAGAGTTTCAGCTACAAGTTTAGTGTTGTCTGTTTTTGTTGGCATGGTACTGAAATTTCGTTTAAGACTGAGAAAGTACATTACATTTTCTGGGCTATTTGCATTAGAAAGATTTTTTATACATTTAGATTTTTACTTAGATGTAGAAAGAACTATTTCAAATTTCTTTCTGATCATAGTCTGGTTGCCTAAAGGACATTCCGCGATTTCTCCTGGGGTCATTACATTAACCGCGCCAGTGTGCATGTTTAATTTTGCCCTCTTTTTTCCCAATGCAACATATGTATATAATCCACGAAGTGTTGTTTCAGCATAATTTCTTTCCAGTATTGCGAAGACGTCACCATTGTGCGTTGATAATACAATTTGTTCTTTGGTTGGCATGGAGGAATCGAAATTATTATATGTTCTGAATTGAATTGGTTTATCGGGTGGGAAAGTGTATGTTCGAAATTCGAATTTCCGTTCCGGATTTTTGTGGGGAATGAGTCGAACAAAATGAAGTTCTTCAGGTTTATATCCAAGTATGGGCAAAGACAAATGCCTAAAAGGAGGGGACCTGGACCTTACACGAAGAGGATGCTCGGCAGGAGAAGGAGAGCTGGCAGAAGAATGAGGTCTGGCAAGATGAAGAGTTTCTTCTGGAGAATGTCTTTCAGAAGAAGAAGAAAAAGAAGAAAACAAAGAAGGTCTGCAACGGGGAGCGCCAGGTATAGGTTCGCCATTAGGCAGACACTCGAACTGTATACTTAATTCTGCAACAAAAAACAATGGATTACATTTTTCTTAACGTACACCCGATAAAAATTGAATTCTTTGGTACCCAAAGCCTGGACGAGTGTATATACTTGAAATTTCCGTAATGTCTTTGTCCAAGTCTGATATAGTCTTAAAAAAGTTATTTGAACAAAAGTTTGCAGTTACAGACCGGATGAGAATCGGAAAAGAATGGGGTACAAATATTCTATTATCCCGGATAGAACCCGATTAGGTGGGACACACTTCTATCAGTCTCCTACCTTGGTTCTGTCTGAAATTTTTAGCAAGCACGGTACCATATTACGTCGCAAAACTCTGAGCTGCGTAACGCTTAAAAAAGATTTTCTTGAAATGATAGATATATATTATTATAATCACCAATAGAATCGAGGATAA
The DNA here is from genome assembly GCA_932178445.1 of Andricus quercusramuli. Classification (NCBI taxonomy): domain Eukaryota; kingdom Metazoa; phylum Arthropoda; class Insecta; order Hymenoptera; family Cynipidae; genus Andricus; species Andricus quercusramuli. The sequence continues at coordinate 258,899 of CAKNXH010002224.1, read as the reverse complement.
GCGTGAGGAACAACACCAGTGTATAGGAAATCCTCATAATTCCAATTAAGCAAAGAAACTGATTAATTATTGATAGGAGAATTAGCGTATAACTTCAACCAATGATTTTTCTAGTGTTGCATCAGATTTTGTCATATATACTATAGTCGTTATCTCTTGGACTGAGCCTGTCGAGTTTGCTCTTCTGAGATATCTACATGCGATAAGAGTTCTTTTCTAAGAAACAAGTTTGCTTGGCTAGGAATAAATAATATTTCATATTTGATAAAAGAATATATTTCAAATATCTGGACTACATTGATGAATATGTATAAGAGTGAAAGTTTATTCGAAATTACATGAGCCGATTAAAATTAAAAACGAAAGGCAGAAAAGGAATTTTAAAGGCTTTTGAAAATTATCAGGCAGTTTGAGATACTCTCAAGGATTGAAACTAATTTTGAATGATTTCATAAGATTAAATAGGATTTTTGATCCCATGTAACTCGATGTAGTTAAAATTCAAAATATGCTTATAATTGATAAATGTTGGCTATTGCGGATGAGTTTCACGCTTTTTGGGATATTGTTTTTTAATTTCATTTCATTTATTGAGAAAAAAGCTCACAGGGCTATAAAGCACCTTTAGGAGCTGAACAGAGTCTACACATAGAACTATCTACAGAGATGTAGAGATTTATAAACATATAGATCTGGAATCTAGAGTGTAGTGTAAATATTTTTAGAACCCTGATTTAATATTAAAAATGTACATTTGACGGCGTTATCGGTTATATGAGAAAAAAGTAAGTAAGTTCATGTATATGCTGTAAAAAGTTACTTAAATATTATATTAAGATGGCACTGTTGGTAAACTTATCTTAAGATATACGTAGACAGAAGAAAAAAGAATAACATTAGCAAAACTCATAATAGAAAAACATAAATGAATAAAAAATCGTAATAGTAATGGAACTGGATATAATACAGAGAAAAAACAAGCTACAGTATAAGTCCACAGATTTATATTAAATAATGGTGTACCCATAGGCGCATTACGAATATTATTGGGCAGTTTATTCCAAAGCCGTCTCCCTCTAATTGCAAAAGATTTTTGCATCAAACATGTTCTATGAGCAGGTATTGCCAGGGATGACCTCTAACGCGCAGCCCAGGCCGACCTGGAAGGTTCATATTCTCCCGCAAAAACAATTCCAATAAATATACAGGCTTTTCATTTTTGAAGATGATGTACAGCAAATTACGCATTATATATTTCCTTCTCTTGGCAACTGTCATAAAGCTAGCTCTTTCCCTATACTCAGAAATATGATCGAATTTGGACAAGTTATATATAAAGCGGATGCAGGCATTGAAAGCACGTTTAAGTTTGCAATCAAGGTCATCAGAGATTCCATCATATACCACATCCCATAATCAAAATAAGGGAGAATCGAGGCTTTCACAAGATGGATACGCGTAGATGTGGGCAAAGCGTCCCTACTCCGGCTAAGCTGATGTAAAGTTCTGAAGGTTTTGCGTGATATTAGTTCAACATGCTATTTCCAAGAAAGAGTCCTCTTGGATATCAAACCAAGATCATTAACTGAATCAGAGAAGTCAATAGCAAGACCGTTCAAGTACAAAGATGAGAGGGAATCTAGGACTTTTGAGGGATTATGAATGGAGGATCCAACTAGCAAAGCACATATTTTTTGTGGATTGAGTTGCAAACCATTAGATACAATCCAGTTGTAGACGTTATTAATATCTTCCTGAACCATTTGAAGTAGATCCCTGAGGGTAAAAAGAGGCCCAGAAAGATATATTTTGCTATCATCAGCATAAAGGTGATATTTACATTAGCGCAAGACAGCTGACAAGTCGCAAGAAAACACATTAAACAATTTGGGGCCAAGAATTGAGCCCTGGGGAACCCCACTCTTCACCTCATTCCAGTCAGAGCGAAGACCATCACTGTTTGCTACACATTGTGAGCGATTACTTAAGTAAGACTTAAACCAATTTATAGCACTGTTAGAGATGTTAAGGTTTTTTAATTTTTGGATTAAAGGGTCATGTTTTACCAACTCGAACGCTTTGGAAAGATAAAAAAATACAACAATCGTTACTTCATTGTTATCTATTGCAGCTTTCAAATCAGCACTAAATTTAAGGAAAGCAGTGATGGCACTATGCTCCCTCTGGAATCCAGATTGGAAAGGGTCAAGCAGGTTATGTTTATCCAAATATTTAGTTAGCTGGTTATCCACTAATTTCTCAAGAGGCTTGGCTAATGTACTGAGGATAGAAATAGGACAAAAATCTGTTAAGAGTTGAAGGATTTGTAATCTTAGGAACAGGGCGAATCAGTGCTTGTTTCCAAATATTGGGGAAGATCCCAAGCTGTAGAGAACAATTGTAAATATGAAGTTGAACAGGAAGAATCACACGGAGAAAGTTTAACCATTTTAGTAGAGATACCATCAATACCGATGGCCCCTGAGGTTACCTTGGCAATAACTGGAAGCAGAGAGTCAGCCCCAATATAAGAGAAGTAAAAGTTAGCATTATCAAAGGGAGGCAATTCACTGGATAATAGAGTAGTATCAATTGGTAAAGGCTCAATCAGGAAACGATTCATGAAGTCATTTACAGGGTAGTTCTGATCAAAGGTTTGACTCTGAGAGGGAATAATTCCAAGCCGCCGAAGGAACTTCCAGATATTTCCATACCTATTCTTGTTAACAATTGCATTAAAGTTATATTTATTTTTAGAGTCCCTTATCTTAGTTTGAACCAGATTTCCAAGGAGACGGAATTCCTTCCATCGTGCCTGGTCATTAGTCCTTCTAGCTTGAGAATACTTTCTGTCTCTTTCCCTTCTGAGACTTTTAATCTCTTCTGATATCGAAGGAAAAGTTTTTTTCTTCGCCTGAAAATCATGTACTGGGCCTACTGCATAAAATGTTGAAGTTAATATATCATTGAGTTTTTCTACTTTTGAATTTTAATTTCTATCAGAAAAGACACTTCTCCAGTCAGCTTCAGAGAGCAGAGTGAACAATCTATCCTCATCAACCTTACTCAGGTTTCTGAATTTTTTTAAACACATGGCGACATTTATACTTGAATTAAAATTGTTATGTATTTGAATAAGATCATGGTCTGACAGGAAGGGAACTGGGTGCTGAGAATAACTTTGTACTTTAGTAAGATCTTCCACAGCCATAAGGTCAATCCATGTACTGGACATTCCGGAGTGGTGCGTAGATCCATGTGGTACTATAGATAAACGAGCTGAATTGACCAAAAATGTAAGGTATTTGGATTGGTTGGAGCGAATATTTAAGTTAGTATTGAAATCCCCTGTAATCATAACATTATTATAATTAAGCGTGTAATTAAAAAGCTCCGTCTCAAATTCATTACCGAAACCAGCATTGGGTGGTTTGTATACAACCCCAAAAAGTAAACGTTCACACGATTGAGAGAGATCAGTAAATAAAAATTCAGTGGCCGGGACAGTGGTTTCAGTACTGATATGTAAGATCTTAAACTTAAAATCATTATGGACATATACACAGACCCCACCACCTCTACGAGACTCCCTGTCTTTTCTGAAAAGTGAGTCATTTTTAAGGGTAATATCTGACAAATCAAATTGAGTCTTGAGCCAAGTTTCAGATACAGCTATAATATGAAAGGATCCCTGACCGAAATAATCAGCAACCTCGTCAAAATGAGCAGGAAGGGATTGAGCATTGACGTGACATATATTAAGAAAGGCCATTAAATCTTACAAGAGGGAGACAATACCATATATAGGGCAACTTACAAAAAAGAGCCCTGCAATAAGAGGTAATTAGCGTGGAAACCTTCCAGTTCCGTAGAGCAGACCACATGTTAGAAACAATAATGTTTAGAATGCAGGTGTGAAATGGGTTGTACCATATATGATAAGACAGACGAGAAGTTAAGAATTTTCCTGACCGGAGCATCGTAATCTTGACAGCAGAGTGGATTAATATAGTACGTAAGCATGAGAGAATCACGAGAAAAATTTTTCCACAAGTAAGTGTTTTGCCAAGTTCGGACAAGTAACTGATAAGCTGTATGTTGTAAATAAGTATGTATGTGTGGTATAATATCGCATTTGAACAAGGCCTGAAGCTTAAGATTCTAGAAAAATGACATAGAAATTCTGGATTCGCCAGATCTGTCATTATGCTGCTCAAAATATAACTAGTAGCAATACAACGTAATGACTTACATGCTATCTGTGAATCTACTTCACTAAACAGACCAAAAATTGAAAAAAATTCATAATCATGTATAAAAAGAATCATAAATACTATGTGAAGAACCAGCTGCAATGTCCTCTTCCGCTGGTATCCTGTCAAATTCATTTTAGCGAAAAATATCAAGGTCATTGATCTGAATCAGAAAAACTCTTGGTGCACCATCTTCTTTACGTCAGAAGACCCTTCCCCCTGCACTCCACAGCTACTTGATCTTCTTCTCCCGTCTAAGTTTGAGGGCGGCGCTATAGATAAACCGATTTGTTTTTGTGAGAGACTCTCTGATGAAAAGTGCCTGATCATTACTCCAACCTAATAATTTAGTAGAGAGTCGCCTCTTTTTGCATTTCTCGATAATGCTAGCGTATGATGATTGCTGCTTTAATTTGACTACCACGATAGGTGGCAGCAAAGCATGCGGAACTTTGTCAGCCGAGGGTCCAAGTCGAAAAATATTTGAAATGCACGATTTTTCGAGCGGCACCTCCAAGACTGCTGCTATCTGGCAAAAGGTAGTTGTTAGATCCTCCGATTCTTTATCCGGTAAGCCTTGGATCTCTAGAGTCGTATCAAGAGAGTCTTGTTCCAGGAAGTGGCACTTCTGAGTCAAGGACAACACTTGAGTCTTCAACAGCTGATTGTCACTTTCCACAGATTTTATAGAGCCTTGTAGATCAATAATATCAGTGACATTCGTAGATGTAGTTTCCTCTAACACAGTTATGCGCGAAGAATTATGTTTGATGTCCTCTTTTATTCCCTTGATAGATCCATCGACAGATTGATTAAAGGCCATTTGCTTGGATTCAAAAGCATCAAGCCATGAGAATCGCAGTTTCAAGAGCAGGGTCCAAAGTAGATGTAGACGCTCCTGCGTTGTTTTCTTCAACGGGTGGTTCAGATGAGTTTCTTCTCCGAGAGCTGTCATTTATTATGACAAAGGTGCATTTAGAACAATACCAAGACTTTTTCTTATTTTTAATATCTTCCGCATTCTTGGCAGGCAAGTTTAGGCAGTTCAGATGACACAAAGCTCTACACTTGCCACAAGCAATTGATTCCGTCCCTCTCATTGAGTCCACTCACAAAACTTACAAAATAACGTTATTTCTGACTAAAAAAGTGGACTCCGAGCACTCTAATCCAAACTAAGACACCAATCACAGTTCACCAAACGTAAATAATGTTCTTAGATTGCCAGGTAATGCAATTAAACACTGATAAATACGGAGCGGTACAAAGCACGTCAAACGTCACCAACCAGGGCCGCAATCTATGACGCCATTGTTCTGCGCGGTCACTTTTCTTCATGCCTGACGCTTGAGGGTTGACCATCAGCGTATGACAGTGAAATTCTTTTCTTAGTTCAAATCAAATCTCAAATAAAGAAAAAATGCCAATTCGTGTTTTCGCAGTCTTCTTCTGAAACGGAATAACTTTCGCCACTCAATGTCCTATATAAAATTCTATTCCAAATCTCTCTGGAATAGAAAGCTAGCTGTCTTTATGTTTTGAAATGATGCACTGTACGAAGAAATCTTCTGCAGCACAATTTGATAAAAGTCACACTATAATTTAATATTTGTATTTTCCAAAGGAGGAACCGAAGGCAACTGTTGTAATATGTACAGCTTTGAGTATTTATTTGAAGCTGGTAGAAAAATTACAAAGCTTATTGGAACAAAAAGAATGTCATATTTATATCTGCAGAAGATTGCTGTGTGAAAGAAACTGCTCCAACCTACCATCGTATAAGATTGAAATTTCCAAATCAGATTTTAGTACAGCAGTTCGAGGAATCATACCATAAGTTTGAAGATTGTCCTTCTGAGATAGCTATACTTGATGAGAATCAGTTTTGAGGAACAAAAATTGGTTACAACATTCGTTAAAACTAATTTCGCTAGTGATGTAATCTTTTAAGTTTTAGAGAAATCTGTGTTTCACATGGCAAATTTATTCAGTGTCCGGAACCTCGATGTAGCTACCAAGCCGGATAAGATCCAGCGAGCAATCAGAGCCTTCTTTGGTGTGGATTCGAAGACGTAACCTAAGATTATTATTACGAAAAGAGACGACTAACAGAGGGAGCCTGTAAGCTTTCGTATACTGTCAACAAATTCTGTTTGAAATTTCCTTTTCCTTTTGATGTACTGCAAGTTTATTTCCGAAGCATAAGGCGATATGCCGATATACAAAAGTTGGTCTGACAAAGAAGAAGAAGAGGGAACAACAAGGACAAGAAGAAGACACACCTGTTGGTTGGTCTTCAAGGGTTGAAGTACAAATTTGCACAAATTAGAACGAAAGGATTGAGCCCATATAAAGTTAAATGTATGGATGATGTCCTGGCTAGCCAAATGTTTTTCTGGCCCCATCAGAGTTTTTTGGAAAATCAGATGCTCACAGTGTTTCAAAAGTTCAAGCATTGTTTCCACATTGAAAGAATGTATTTAGAGGACATACCATCTGCTTTGGCGAGTCTTAAACTCTTCAGATAGTAATTAACAAATTTTGCTCACTATGAAGTTGAAAGGCTTTTTTGTGATCTTTTCATTAGTCAAAACCATTTTCTTTGCATGAATAGTTGAACTCAAAAATTCAGGGTTATAAGCAGATTTTAGTGTTTGTATGGAAGGACAGAAAGGAAGCTTGGGTAACTAAAATCAAATAATTGGTAAAGAATAAAACCTCCACTTTATTTTGCATTATCTGAATGAGCAGTCTCGGTCCAAAGTGCAAAAACTGATGAAACATACATTTAATATGACATAGTTCAACGTAATATGGGAAACTTCGCAAGCTTAATATACTTTGAACGTGCATGAAGAGCAAGACAAGTAATGAGAAATTATTAGTTAAAGCCGTTGAAGCCTCAACAAAAGAAAATTCATAATAAATTTGCACGTTACAAGAATATGTCCGCGCATGCTTGTTGTTGAAGACTGCTTCAAATCGACTCAACTATGTAAAGAATCATAGATCAGACAAGTATTATTGTAAATTTCTTTCCGATTAAGGTCCGGTTACCTAATGGACATTCCGCAATTTCTTCTGGTGTCAATACACTAACCGTGCCGGTGTACATGTTAATTTTTGCCCGCTTCTCTACACATGGTCTGACAAATGTATAAATTCCACGAAGAGCTGTTACCGCATCAGTTTTTTTCAAAATTGCCAAGATATCACCATTGGACGTTGATAATACAATTTGCTCTCTGGTTATCATGGGGCCATCGATATTATTATATTTTCTGATATGAATTGGTTTATTGGGTGGAAAAATATATCTTCGAAATTCGAATTTCCGTTCCGGTTTGCAGCGGGGAATAAGTCGAATATGTGGAAGTTCGTCAAGTATAAATCCGAATATGCCTGAAGGTAAATGCTTGGCAGAAGGAGACCTGGATCTGGCACGAAGCGAAGGTTCGACACGAGAAGGAGACCTGGCAGGAAAATCAGGTCTGGCATAAGGAAGCGTCCTTTCTAGAGAATTTCTTGAAGAAGCAGGAGAAGAAGAAGGTCCGCAACGAGGAAAGCCAGGAATAGGTTCGCCATTAGGCAAACAATCGAACTGTTTACTCAACTCTGCAACAAGAGACAAAGGTATATATTTTTCTTAGGTTATACTCTAGCGAAAGATTCAAATATATGGGAATTGATTTTGAATAAATGGGAAGCAAGTTTTTAATCCTTCAAATACATAGGCCGATAAAAATTAGGTTTCTTTTTTAGTACCCGAAGGCTGGACTACGTGACCCTGAAGCAATATTTAGAACAATATATCACTAAAATAACCCGGAACCTGGTATTCACTACAAATATAGTGGAATATAAAGTGTCTAATCACAAGTATGTTCGAAAGTAGAAACTCGACATCGTCTTCAGCTTCTATCGAGGGAGCAGGATTTTATTAATATGGGTTGACCAGTAGGTGACCTGGTATGATTTAATTATATTCACACGAAGATTATCATATTTTTCTGTATCTACATGATATTTGATTAAAGATAAATTACAGAAGCTATCAGCATAGAATGTTGAAAGTGAGGTAAAGAAGATATACACAGAGAAAGAAGAGATAGTGACAAAGCTTTCAGGAATCGAATGTCAATCGAGTACAAATATTGTATGTTGCCGGATAGAACCCGGTTATGTTGAAATCAAAATCTTAAACATATTACATCGCAAAGCTCTTATTTGCACAACGCTTGAAAAATATTTACTTGAAATTACAGATATATATTATTATATTCACCAATGTAATTGAGGATGACCATGAAGGATAAGACCAGAGTATAGGCAATCTTCATCTTCACTAATTAGCAGAAAAACTGATTGATAAACTGTAAGAAAATTGACGTAATACTATAACCACTGAAGTTTCTACTGCTTCATTAGATTTTATAATATATGCTATAGTCGTTATCTCTTAGATTCAGCGTGTCAAGTTTGTACTTCTGAGATATGATAATCGATGAAAGTTAGTTTTCGGGGGGAAAAAAGTCGCTATAAAGAAATAAATAATATTCCAGATTTTATAAAAGTATACATTCTAAATATCTCGACTACAATCTTATATACAGTGAAACTTCGATAATAGATTTGCTTCGAGACCGAAAAAACTTCGTATTATCGGAAGTAAGAATAAATTGAGGTCAACAATTCCCAACGTTGTCTGTATGAAACTTTCTTTCTGGTGCATATTCGATGCCCCAAAAATTCTTAACCGAACTTAAACATTTTGGCAGGGTAAAAGAATAAGGAAAAGGGAAGGATATAGTTATCTGATATTAAATTGATGCCTGACTGAGGAAGCTTGTTTATATTCTCTAAAAAGGCCCATTTGGTATGCTGCAAGTGGCAGATTAATAAATAAAATCAGCTATTTCCTTCTGTTTGACGCAACTTTTTCTCTCGCAGAAGTTTCCAATCAAGTCTGAAGCAGCAAAGAGATTATCTGGCATAGCACTTTGTCCGGCATCATTCTCTTCATCATCCCTACTGGAAATTCCTATATACCTATATCGGATCCTATATAGGAACCTACGTAGGATCCTATACGTTTTACCTATAGCTTCCACGTATGAGAAATAACGTAGGATCCTATATGGGATCCTATATAGGTTCCTTTATAGGACACTATATAAGTTCCTTTATAGGAAGGACACTATATAGGTTCCTACTTCTTCCCCCATGTCATTCCCTATGAGTGGAAGCTAAAGGTGAAACGTGAAATCCTATATAGAAACCTATATAGGAATATTCAGTAGGGATGATGACGAGAACGATGCTGAACAAAGTGTTGTGCCAGATAATCTCTTTTCTGCTTTACACTATCATCAAAGTTTCACTGTATATAAGATTGTTGTCGAGATATTAAAAATGTATACTTTAATAAAATCTGGAATATGATGTATTCCTACACAGCGAGTTTTTCCCCCTAGAAACTAACTCTTATCAAATGTACATATCTCAGAGGTGCAAACCTATCATGCTCAATCTAAGCGATAAGGACTATAGCATATGTTACTGTTTTTTAGCATATATTTGCCGAATAGTATCATTTCTCGAAAAAATAGGGAAACAAAATTAGAATTAATTTATGTTCATAGGGTTTAAAAAAACAATTGCGTTCTATTTAGTTAAATCAATGTTTTGCTGTTAGGAACTTGGGCCGTCAGAAGGTGTCTGGAGCCATAGGGCCCATGAACCCTTATATATTGAAAAATACTTCAAAACTTTATAGATTGTTTATTCCTTCCAAATTTATGAAAGTCTGCTCTTACTAAATTCCACTGTCCACCCTATCTGTTAATAACTTATTTGATGTCATTGTTCTCATTGTGAGTGACCTTCAGGTTTCATTGATGATGAAATGGTTTTCGCCCAATGCTTACTCTCTTCAAAGTTTCCCCTTTGTTTTTGAGTTTCGGACGCTACCTTTTCGTTGGAGTGGGGACTCAGGTAGTAGCGCGAGGTTTCTTTCTTGAGCAGGTTCGGACCTTTTTCCTGACTGTTCAGTATTAACATCTAGTCTTTTCGAATCCCTGTTGAGCGATTTCTCGACTTGATCATATTCTGGTGTTGTGTGAAGTGACGATTCGGATGACGTATTACTTCCGATCACGTTGGAATAGATCGTTTGGTGAAGATCGTGGTCGTAGCTTCTGGAGGCTACATCTTTGCTTATTTTTAAAAACAACCAAAACCTTTTTTTGGGTACAATAGGGTCTTTAATTTCTAAGATCTACTATTCATTCGAAGGAAATGGTTTTGACTAATGAAAAGAGCATGGACAAGCCTGTGAACTTCATAGCAAGCAAAGCTTGTTTATTTCCAGACTGATGTTTGTGTTATTGATCAGGGTGAAGATTATTACAAATGATGTTAATTCTGTTGATACACTGATCGTATAGTTTATTGGCTATCAAAAACATTTTATAGAAACATTTGATAAGAACCTAATGTGGCTTATTCTAGAGTAGAAGAAATGTAATCTATCCTGAGAAGGCTCCATGTCATGGTCGAAATTTCAGACTGTAAAAATATATGCAAAGCTTCAACTAGCATGATCTATTGCATAACGTATTTTTTCACAACGGAAAAGTCAAGTATAACTGTACTATTATGAAGGACCCAGCTTTAATTGAATGCGTAAATCTACCAACTAGATGTGAGGTTTTGAAAGAATGCAGAGTCTTATCAATCTTATCTTTTAGAACAAAAATATCTGCTTGCGTCTACGCACCTTCTTATCAGACAGAGGATATTTGTAACTTCCTGAGTTAGATTAATTTTTGCTTTCTCACCCATCCTCGAAGAGACAGACAGCAGATGCAATCGTAATTAAATTTAATTTTGTCTTCACCTAGTTTGTTCGTGTTTTCAACAAACGGTTTGAGAAACGCATTCATGTTTGGCTTATTTTTTCCAAACCGTAAACCAACAACGATTCATTAACTTACACGGAGGGTAATTAGTTTTTCCTTTCAATTTTTTCTCGACACATTGAATAAGTTTTAGTTTATGGAAAAGGATGCGAAAAAATAAGAAAAGGGGTTTGGTGTCTAAAGGTTTTTGAATTTGCGGAACCCGAATCTGAACTCCGATTTGCCAAACTCTAGATAGCGGATCTTTGCTAGTTTTTAATTGTCAAACTGAAATGGTTAATGATTAATATTAGGCTCGTTTGAGGTCGCTGATTCAGAAAACAGTGTTTCTCATAGTTCATCAGATGATGGTTCGTCCCTAACCCTAAAAGCATTAATCGATACAGACTACAGGGGGAAAAACGTACAGAACTCATCATCCAAATTTTTCCGAATATAAAAATAAATAACCTAGAGATTGATCACATTTTTTTGGTAGTTTCAAACTTGAGTAAAACATGCATTTCCGGAATAACAGCGTTTAAATGTGATAACTGATCACAAAACAATATATAAAATAGATTCTAAAGCAAGCGAGAAACATAATTGTTTTCTTTTTCTCTGTTCACCTTTTGCTACTTCCTCTTTAAATGATATTTGCAATCGCTTCTTCTGAAACAAATTCTTCTGTCAAAATGTTACGGCTTAATAAAAAAAATGAAGTATGCATCTTCCTTCATCAACACTTACTTTGAACAAACTTTTACAAACTGAATTCCATCCAGAAAAAGACGGAAGGCGTGATAGTTACTTTCGCTCATCCTTGACTTTTTTATCAATTGAAACTTCATCTAGCTTGCTTTCCAAATAGCTACGGTAAGCAGGTGTGACGCTCAATTTAGACTTTTCTTGGTACTATGGCATTATGTAGAAAATTGAACATTTTTGATACACTTTAATCGAGCACGAAGAGCGGGACGAGTAATGCGAATGTATTTTTTGAAGCCGAAAGAGTTTTAACAGAAGGTAATTTATAATGGCTGAATATGACAAACACGAAAACACAAACAAACGGTTATTGTACGAATCCATTTCCAAGTTTTCTGTCGTCTCCTTCTTTTACAAATAGAAGGAAAGATGGGACTACTCATCCAAAATTTTTAAAGTCATTATAAATTGTTAAAAGACAGGAAAAATGACGAACTGTCATTCACGAAAAGCGCTAGGACGACATTTCGGTAAACACGTTTAGTACAGAGAAGGTTAATATTTTGAAGCTGAAAAACGAATCAGTTTGATAAACACTGATATACATCATTGGTATGCATGCTGTCAGTTTGAAATTAAGGCACAAATGATTGTACTTTTCAATAAAAATTGACTCCATAATTTTTCTTTTATAGGTGATAAATTCTTTTGCTAAAATCTTGATGTTTTTAAAATAAAAATAAAAATGATGATCAAGTGACCAGGTACATGTTTATTTTTACTCGCTTTTCCACCCATCTTCCAACATCCGTGTAAAATCCACGAATATGTGTTTGAGTATTAGTTTTTTCCACTATTGCAAAGACGTCACCATTGGATGCTGATAATACAATTTATTTTTTGGTTGGCATGGAGTTATCGATATTATTCAGTTTTCTGAATTTAATTGGTTTATTGAGTGTAAAAGTGTATGTTTGAAATTTGAATTTCCGGTCCGGATTGCTGTAGGGAATAAGCTGAACAAATGGAAGTTCTTCAAGTTTAAATCCAAGTATGCATAAAGAAAGATGCCTGGCAGAACGAGACCTGGACCTGACACGTAGAGGAGGCTGAGCAAGAGGAGGTGACTTCGCAGAAGGATGAGGTGTGGTGAGAGGATGAGTCCTTTCTGGAGAATGTCTTTCAGAGAGAGAAGAAAAAGAAGAAGTAGGCGAAGAAAAGAGAGAAGGTCCGCTTGGGAAACACCAGGAATGGGTTCGCCATTAGGCAAACACTCGAACTGTGAACTCGGCTCTGCAACAAGAAAGAGATGATTACATTTTTCTTAAGGTTCAAGAAAATTACTTTCTGGAAATCTCTTCTCCACCTTTATAGTACTTCGAATTCATGCCTTCTAACAACAAATTTTGACTATTTAGTACTGATGCAAGGTATCCTTCATTGCTTTCGCGTAATCGTAAGTCTCTTACAAGATCACAGAATTCATCTTGCGTAAAAATTTTGGGGATTTTCCTACCTTAGCTGAATGGGATTTGACTATTTATCACTTCCCTGTATCACTTGCTCGTAAAATGTTTAATTAATTACACAAATCGATGGGAATAATTTAAATTTAAATTTGTTGACCCATTGTTTTGGCCTATTCTCTGACTTGAGTTGATCAAGTCAAGGTTCAAGTAAGTTCAAGGTAAGGTAAGTTACTTTTAGGAAGGTTTCGAATCCTCAGCGATTTGCAATTTTTAAAATCGTTCCAGCGTGGTATTATATGTGTATGTGACAATGTGTTCAAATTAAGTACTGACGAATACAAGAAGTGAATAATTTATAATACCCGTTAACAACATCTTTGGAGGAGCTGCGTACGTTGCAGAAGAGTATCAGATAAGAATCAGATACAAGTATTTTGTCAACCCAGTCTCAAACCGGGTGAGATTCGAATAGGAACCGTGCACAAATATCGAATGATGTCGAATAGAACCCGGTTAGGTATGACTTATAACCCAGATACCTAAATCGGGGTTGGTAGAATTTTTAAGGCCGCTTCAAATCCACTTCTATCTGGTATAGCATATTACTTTGCAAAAACTCTGATTTACGTAACGCTTGACAAATATTTACATAAGATTGCCTGCGTTGACATGCAGTTGCTTCGTTTGCATGGAAATACTTCATAAATGATTTTCAAACTGCTACTTTTGCACTTTGGATGGACATGATGAATTTTAAAAAGCGTGATGCACAATTTGAAAATGATTGATTTTCAAGGAATTATTTTCGGGATCCCCTGCAGAATTTTGTGAATAGACTTCAAGTAATATATAGTGCGCCTAAGATAGAATGGCACCAAGTTGAATCTAGTATATAAAGGGAGGTAAGATTTCCTCCTGACAGGGTAATCCTCATCTTGTTTAAATGCTAGATATCCTGAGTTTTTTTTGTATTCTTTCAAGTGCCTCATTATGCGATGCAAACTTAGGTGCCTATATAATAGACGCTTATTCTATATTTGTTCTAAACAAACTACTGTACAATAATATTATCGTGGCGGTTTCTTTCAAGTGTTTGCACGATCGTATCAACGAACTTGACATTTCATTTGCCTATGTGGTGATCATCTACCGAAATCATTACATCATCAGCATTTACTATAGAGCAAGCCAATAGACCTTGGGAAGAATTAGTAAAGTTTTTAGTTTCGAAGTCACCAATTCATTGATTTCCAAAATAGGTGGCATGTATATTACAACAACTATAATAGAAAAACAACTGCCAGATATTTTGGAAGAAATAATATTTATATGAGGACATACGATTTCTATTTTGAAAGCACCTCTTTCTTTAGATTTCAAATACGTATCTACTGCCATTAAAACCCCCCACCAATCCTTTTCTGCCTATCATCATGATAAGAAATAAAATTCTCACCGTAGAATAATTTACTGGAAAAAGGACTTGACCTTAGCCATGTTTCTGTGGGTAAAATTAAATCAAAATGATTCGTAGAAGTGAACAATCAGACTTGCTCAATTTTAGTATTTAACCTCCTTACATTTTGGTAATAAATACTTATCATATTTTCCTGGCGAGTTTTTCTGATTTCACTGTAGAGGTTCCTTCTTGGTTTCCTGTTTGATAAGCCCTGGAACAGCCTGTCGATAAACAATCCGGAGATCTGGGGAGCATAGAATTCCTCATAGAAGTTTCTGTTTTTCCTCATCCTTCATTGCAATAGAGAATTTCTTGTAGAAGCTTTTCGCATTCAATTTCGTTTGCATAATAATTTTGATGGACCTGATAATTGGCAGCCTCTGCAATCTGTTCCCAATTCTATAAAAGTGTTTCTCTTTTAATCCCATTTCAGGATCAACACAGCAAAGTGATTCAACCAAATTCTGAAACGCACTCGCTTCATTTTATGTGACAGATTCTCCTCCATCAACTTCAGCAACTTTTATGTCAGAAAAGACATCCTTCATGGTTGAAAATAAATTTTTTGACAGAAAATTCAACTTTATGGGTGGAATCTCCCTGAAGTACCATCCAACAGCATTACACTTTGCCCAAGTTTGAACTAGCTGAAAGAACTTTGATCCTTCAATTGGGCAGACTTGAAAATCAATACCCCAGCATATGCAAAAAATCTAAGAAGGAAAATTCTTTAATCAAGTAAACAAATTTTTCGTACACATTTCTTGGGGTAACTGAAATACAATAATGATAAAGAACAAAATGTCCACTTTATTTTGCAATATCTGAATAAGCAGTCTGAATGCGAGGTACATAAATTATTAACGCATTCATTCAATACAATAGAGTTTGAAATAATATAAAAAATCTCGCATTTTTTACACACTTTAATGAAGCACGAAGAGTAAGACAAGTAATATAAATGTTATTTGAATGACTTAACCATGTGAAAAATTGTGCTTTAAACAAGTGTTATTGTAAATTTCTTTCTGATGACACTCATGTTGCCTAATGGACAATCCGCTATTTCTTCTGGGGTCAATCGAACGACCGCGCCGGTGTGGATGTTTATTTTGATCCGCTTTTCCGCCCAATTGATATCTGTATATAATCCACGAAAAATTGTTCTGCTAACACCCTTTTCCAATATTGCAAAGACATCACAATTTGCCATTGATAGTACAATTTGTTGAAAGGTCGGGATGGGTTTGAGGACTTGATCATATGTTCTAAATTTAATCAGTTTATTAGGTGGAAAAGTGTATTGTTGGAGTTCAAACACCCGTGCTGGATTGTTGTGAGGAATAAGCCGAATAGATCTGAGGCTTGCAAGGTCAAATCCAAGAACGTCTGAAAAGAGATCCCTGGCAGAAGGAGACCTAGACCTGTCACGAAGAGGTGGTCCGGCCAGAGGATGAGACCAGGCAGATGAATGAGGTGTGGTGAGAGGATGAGTCCTTTCTGGAGAATGTCTGTCAGAAGAAGAAGGTTCGTTACGAGAAGCGCCAGGGATGGGTTGGCCATCAGGTAAACAGTCAAACTGTAAACTCAACTCTGCAACGAGAAACATAGGATTATATTTTTCTTAAGGTACACAATCTTAGGTTGGTATATCATGCTTATGTAATTTTTTATATAATATCATAATTGTAATTAATTCATGTTTATTTGCGGACTATGTATTCATGGAATTCAAGAAATTTATGGAATTCAAGGAACTCATGGAATTCAAGAAATTTATGGAGTTCAAGGAATTCATGGAATTCAAGAAATTTATGGAGTTCAAGGAATTCATGGAATTCAAGGCATTCATGCAATTCAAGGCATTCATGAGATTCAAGAAATTTATGGGATTCAAGGATTTCATGGAATGCAAGAATATCATGGAATTCAAGGCATTCATGAAATTTAAGGCATTCATGTTATTCAAGGAAGTCATGGAATTCAAGGCATACATGAAATTCAAGGAATTCATTGAATTCAAGGAATTTGTGGAATTCAAGGAATTTGTGGAATTCAAGGAATTTGTGGAATTCAAGGAATTTGTGGAATTCAAGGAATTTGTGGAATTCAAGGAATTTGTGG
>CAKNXH010002224.1:167016-241977 GCA_932178445.1 Andricus quercusramuli | reverse complement strand
TTCATGGAATTCAAGAAATTTACAGAATTCATTGAATTCATGAAATTGAAGGAATGAATGGAATTCAACGAATTTATGGAATTCAAGAAATTCATGGAATTTAAGATATTCATGAATTCGAGGAATTCATTGATTTCAAAGAATTCGTGGAATTTGAGGAATCCATGGAATTCAAGGCATTTACGGAATTTAAGGAATTCAAGGGATTTACGGAATTCAAGGAATTCAAGGGATTTATGGAATTCAAGAAATTCATGGAATTTAAGGAATTCGTGGAATTCAAGGAATTCATAGGATTCAAGGAATTCATGAAATTCATTGAATTCAAGGAATTCATTGAATTCAAGCAATTTGTGGAATTCAAGGCATTTGTGGGATTCAAGGAATTTGTGGAATTCAGTGAATTTCTAGAATTCAAGAATTTCATGGAATTCAAGGAATGTACGGAAATCATCGAATTCATGAAATTCAAGGATTTCATGGAATTCAGGGAATTTATGGAAATCGAAGAATCCATGTAAGTCAAGGAATTCATTGAATTCGAGAAATTCAAGGAGCTCAAGAAATTTATGGAAAAATTGGAAGAATTCCTCGCAAATTTCGCGAAGAAACATAATATGATTTTTAATACGAGATCAGACCGAGCTAAGAAGACTCT
This sequence comes from Andricus quercusramuli, assembly GCA_932178445.1. Classification (NCBI taxonomy): domain Eukaryota; kingdom Metazoa; phylum Arthropoda; class Insecta; order Hymenoptera; family Cynipidae; genus Andricus; species Andricus quercusramuli. The sequence goes on along the minus strand of CAKNXH010002224.1, from coordinate 241,319 downwards.
TTCATTTCATGAATTTAATTTCAGACATTTCATGGAATTCATTGAATTCATGAAATTCAATGAATTTATGGAATTCAAGGAATTTATGGAATTCAAGGAATTTATGGAATTCAAGAACCTTATGGAATTTAAGATATTCATATGATTCAAGGAATTCCTGAAATTCATGGAATTCGAGGAATTCATTGATTTCAAAGAATTCGAGGAATTCATTGATTTCAAAGAATTCTTGGAATTCGAGGAATCCATGGAATTCGAGGAATCCATGGAATTCAAGGGATTTATGGAATTCAAGAAATTCATGGAATTCAAGGAATTCAAGGAATTCGTGGAATTCAAGGTATTCATGGAATTCAAGGAATTCATGGGATTCGAGGAAACTGAAGTTAAGCAGTGTTGGGCGCGGTTAGTACTTGCATGGGTGACCGTTCCGGATACTGCGTGCTGTTGGTCCGTCGTGGGTGTAGTGAGCCCACACTTGTAGTTATTTACTACAAGAAACAATCCACCTAGAAACACTACCCGAATCGGGTAGTGTCACGCCTACCCCGAAAGTAAAATGGCTCAATGGTATGCATACATACACACATGAAATTCATGGAATTCAATGGATTTATTCATTTCAAGGATTTCATGAAATTCAAGAAGTTCACGGAGTGCCTCGAAAGCGTGGGATTCAAGGAATTCACAGAATTCTTTCGAAGAAACATTCTTTCAAAACCTGAAGAAAATTTACCAAAATCATAGAGAGTATCACGCCAGTTACTCGTATCCTTGTAAGGGTGTGGGGAGGGGGGGGGGGGGGTTAGAACGAAAAAAATATGCTGAAAATTCCCATGAAATTTTTGCGTCCGAGACGTATTTTGGGACTGGCAGAGCTCGGAAATGGTATGCAGAGGAGTTACGAGGTTATAAATAATGGTGTTTGAAGGGAGGGGTGAGATAATAATGTGCAACATTGTCCCAAATTCTGAGAGAATAGAACAAGTTGATAGGTACGTATATATTGGTAGTCTATGCACTAATCATGGAAGGATAGATGAAGAGTTGGATAGGCGTATAAACGAGAGTAAGAAGGTTATCAGTAGAGCAGGGCCCATTATTGGGAGTAAAGAGACTGTACTGTACGCTAGCGAGACCTGGACCTACCAAAAAAAGGATAAGAGTAAAATTACCGCGATTAACATGAAATTCCTGCGCATGATGTGTAGCAAAAAAATAACCGAAGAAGTACATCATGAGATAATCCTTAAAAGATGTGGTGTAGAGAAAAGATTAGTTGACATGTGTGGAAGAAATTCGTTAAAATGGTTTGAGCATGTTGAGAGAATTAAAGGTGAACAACTATCGAAACAAGTGTATCCTTGATTACCAATGGGCCCGAGTGGAGAGCTTCATATGATGACTTTGTGAAGCTCTTCACTTTGGGTGATCGCTAGCGAGATTGATCAGCAACCTGGGTAGGATCAGTGTTGCTGAACGATCCTGTTATATAAATAACACGGGAATACTAGATTAATCTAAAAATCTATACCTCCTCATCCACATTACTCCCTTTATCACCGACTGAGTCACGCTTACCCCGAAAGGGAACTGGCTTCATAGCATATTAATATAATATTGTATTCACCAATGTAATTGAAGACAACCGCGCAGGACAAGACCAAAGTAGAGACAATCTTCATCTTTTCAATTGAAGGAGAAAACTGAATAATTTATCATAAGAAAATGTCCTTAATGTAACAAGCGAGTATTCTAGAACTTTATTGGATTGTATAATCTATACTGTAGTCGTTATTTTTTAGATTGAACGCGTGAAGTTTGCCCTTCTGTGATATTTACATTTGATAAGAGTCAGTTATAAAGAAAGAAGCTCGGCTATGTAGGAATAAATAATATTCCAGATTTTATGGGAGAATATATTGCATGTGTAGAAAGACAAATGAAAATTATATAATTTAGATAGAATTTAAAATGAAAAGCAGAGCAGCTGCTTTATATGACTAATCCGAATTTCAAGGTATTATACAAATCCAATAAAACAGTGCTGACGTCAGATTTCATGATATATTTACCTAAATCCAATATTCACTGTCAAAATGATTTAAGTGTTTCAAAGTGAAATAATGTTTATAATTTACATATTACACATATTATTAGCAGCAAAATTCGTCAACTTGAATAAAATTTTAAATGCTTTAACTTTATGCCATTCCATTAAACTATTCTGAATTTCTTGAAATTTCTCTGAATCGATTCGAATTTCCAAAACAGTAACGAAAGCAATCAAATAGATTAATTGTCATATAAAAGACTGTTGAACTATATTCTGCAGGTAACTAAAAGTTACGATTTTGATCGTGATTGTTGATGAAAGAACTGAAGTAGCCAATCTTAACCATTTTGACAACCGATTTAGTAAGAAATGTTCTGAAGTACAGCCAATGCTGATAGACAATTTTTTAAGAGAAGAGACAACATCACAAACTAAGAAGCAAACTACAAGAAGACAAACTGAACTTATATAATGAGAAAATGGTATTGAGAATAGAGTGTCAAGAAACATTATGGGTCCGTTTATTTCAGTAAAAAAAAGTTAAAATCCTTTTTGGAAGCACCTGAAGTTTGAAAAATAACTTTAGATTACACGAAATACCTAGAAAACGAAGCAGACCCGAATTTAATAAAAATTTTCACTATGAACTATGGGTGAACATAAAACAGAAATATTCAGAAAAACATTATTATCTCAGTAGAAGTTAGATGTAAAGTGAAAAGTCTGTGGATAGGGGAATTGTATAAAGTAGAGTTTGAGGTAGCTGGTAGAGAAAATAATTTAGATTCTCGAACATTTTTACGAGGAACATTAAGAGGAATGGTTGAAAGTAATTCTGGGTACTTAATTATCCCCTTTAACAACATTAAAAGCGAAGGATGAAGAGAGCACGAGATGTCGTTCTTGTATAGTTAGAAAATCAAATCGTTTTCACAATTTCGCATAGTTGCACCCTCTTGGAGGATAAAGCCCATCTTTTTTATAAGCTGGGAAGTTAAGAAATCGCTTTTGAATTCCTTCTAGGGTATCCTTTGCTTGCTGAGTATAAGGGCTCCAGACAACAGATGCATATTCTAGCTTTGACCGCACAAAATCGAAGTACAATGTTGTGAAAGACTTTGTATTGGTCATATGTTTGCACGAGCGCAAAATAAAACCTAGCATTTGTTTCGCTGATTTTAGAATATAACTGATGTGCGAATGGAATTTTACTTTTTGGGTCGTAGATAATGCCAAGATCTTTTGTTAAATAAAACCTTTTTAATGTTATACCATCAAGTTAATACGTGAAGTAGATCGGAGTAATACACGTCGAGAATGACATAACTTGACATTTCTCAATGTTTATATCCAACCCCATTCCTGTACACCATTGCAGAAACTTCAATAGACCGATCTTTAGCGCTACACAATCTCTTATGCAAGAGACCACAATATAAACTTTGCTGTTATCTGCAAAAAGAATTTTGTTGAAATCCGTTGAGTTAGCTACATTATTAAAAAATATTGTAAACAATGTTGGTCCAAGATTTGAACCTTGAGGTACACTCGACGTAGGAGTGAACGCTCTTGAACAACATCCTGAAAATTGAACAAAATGTTCCCTATTTGTCAGAAAATTCTGCAGCAGTAATATTAGATTACCTGGAAGGTCGGTCGACTGAAGCCTCTGAAACAAGGCGTAGTGGTCCAGTTTATCGAAGCATTTGGCTATGTCAAAATATACGACATCTTCCTTATTCTTCGAATTGAATGCATTAACAATGAACTGCGTGAAAATTGTTAGGTTCGTGACCATGGAGCAACAGGCTAAAAAACCATGTTGAAGTTCTGAAAAAAGGTCTAATCGAGGATGATATAAAGCCCGCTAGACACGATTCTAGAATTTTAGAGAAGTTATTTGTGATTGCTATAGGAAGATAGTTTTTTAAATCTTCTTTATTACTAGATTTATGATCTGGGCAGATTATAGCTTGTTTCCAAATTTTAGGGTAGACGGCTTTATCAAGAACTAGATTGAAAATGAAACAGAGTGGATTTGCTAAGGAATCTGCGCATGACCTGATAAGAAAACTGAGTATCAAATCAGTACCAGAAATTAGTTTGTCTGGTAAAGAACTAATTGCAAGTCTTATATCAGAAAAGTCAAGTTTAAGTTCAAGGCCCATTTGACCCTTCAATAAAGATATTGTTGTAGGAAGTCAGGACTGCCTATCGGGAACATAAACACTCCTAAAGTAGTCTGCAAAGTTGTTTACAATCACCGTTGGCTTAGATAGCATAATTCCGTTATATTGTATAATGCCCGGGAGCCTAGTTTCACTTCTCATGCCACCTATGTATGACGCTTCTTCCACGTCAGTAAAATTGTACAAATCAGTCCAATTTGACTCTGTTATCTTAGTTGACACTTTATCTATGTCGACTTTCCTATAATGATATGATATGGATCCTCAATAACCATAGGGTCAGTACAATTGACTTCACAATGGTAGAAACTCGAAAAAACAAGATCAAGACAGCAACCATCCTTATTAACAATATTATTAACTTGTGTTAGTTCCAGATAAACAATTATAGAGTTGAATAGAGAAGATTTCATGTCGTATAATAAAGCATTTTGGAACGGAAAAAAATTTCTGGTGTTGAAATCACCTAAAACTAGGAGTGGAGCAATAAAGCTTAAGAAGCAATCTTCTATATCCACTACTATAAAACAAGTACAATTCGTATAGACCTTAACTTCCACAATATTTATTTGGGGTACGTAATTTACAATAGTATTTACACTAACTTCATATGACTTAAATTTGTTATTTATTGCTACTAACAAACCACCCCCTATTCATGCCTGTAGCAAGTGAAATTCTGATCACTAAAATATTCTGATGAACAAATGTGAGGGGACACCCTGAAGTACTTTTTATTCGCTGAAAATACGGTGATGAACAAAAAACAGCTTGGCCGTCCCCGAAAGGATTCGTCAAGGTCGCACACAAATTTCACATTGGAACTAACATTCAACGAAACCCTCGACGAGGTCGCCCTCAAGTAAAATCTAACAATGGTAAACGGAGAAGAAAGATAATAAGGATCATAAGGCAGGTCAACAATCTAAGATAAAAAGAAAAAATGTAGAAGGAGAAGAAAGAACGTCTTGTACTTTGAATCTTAGAATAATTTTGTGGAATGTTGAGGGTTCACAAATGATGCCAATAGTTCGCCATTTATAATAGAATCGGATATTCTTTGTTTTATTAAAACATGACTTTCTGGTCCTCTCACTTTGATGCAGAACGGTTCTTATCTTTCCGAATATAATTTGGTGTACTCAGGCGCAATAAGGGGGCGCTCGAGGGGAAGAGCGAAAGGCGCCATCATCGTAGCTCATGATAAGAGTTTATTCGAACACAAACTTTTGAAGTCATCAACGGAATTATGAATGCTTAGGATCTTCTCCAGTCTAACTGAATTTATAATAAAAGTAATGTACAGTCCTTGACAATCCAACCTTGATACTTGCTTTGAAGGCATAAACCTGGCTGTAAAGTATGCTGAATCCACATACCCTAACTTACAATAGTCCTGAACATCCAAACGTCAATGCTCTAATTCCATGCGACCTGATGCATATTGACGAAGAGCTGTATGAGCATCAGTTTTTTCCAACATTGCAAAGACGTTACCATTGGACGTTGATAATACAATTTGTTCTTTGTTTGGCATGAAGTTATCGATCGTATTATATTTTCTGAATCCAATTTGTTTATTGGGTGGGAAAGTATATCTTCGAAGTTGGAATTTCCGGTACCGATTTCTGTGGGGAATGAATCGAACAAATGGAAGTTCTTCAAGTGTAAATCCAAGTATGGGAGAAGAAAGATGACTGGCAGAAGGAGACCTGGACCTGACACGAAGAGGACTCTCGGCAGGAGAAGGCGACTCGGCAGGAGGAGGAGACCTGACAGAATAATAAGGTAGGGCAAGAGAAATAGTTGTATCTGGAAAATGCCTGTCAAATGAGGAAGAAGAAGGTCTGCCACGAGGAACGCCAGAAGTGAAGTGACTATGATCCAAAACATCGGATTGTGAACTCAACTCTGCAACAAGAAATAGAGGATTACATTTTTCTTAAGGTATCATAACAGGGTTCAATACCCAATAGAACAATTTTAGTTTTGTACGTATTTAATTGAGTGCAAAGCACGACACCCGTGACGAGAATATGTTCATCAAAGTCGTACACATTATTAATACAGAATTCGTCAGCTTCAAATTACAATAGATCGCACCACCGACCAGAAAATCTATTGTCAGTACGATCAGCTCGAGTGCTGTTACACATCACTGCTGACTTTGAAACGTGATTACTCATTCAAAAAAAAAAGCGAGAAACAGCTTTGAAAAATTGTTGTTTCAGTTGAAGAGGCAGCGAGCCTAGCTGACAGCCATGATCGCCCACGATAATTTTTGACTGATAATTCGATATTTGATATCGATTTCTTCATGCCCAATATATTCTTATCGTAAATATCTAAAAAAATATCTACCATCTCTTGAACCTAACTAGTGAGACTCACTAGTTTAAATAGCCAGAAGTGGGTCACTGGTATCACTGCAGTGAAAATTTCACTGACTGCTTATGCAGTATCTGTGACTACCATTGACATTCTTATTAATTTCAAATTATTTTTCTAAATGGGTAAATATATATCTCGCTCTGACTGATTTTCTGGCAATCACACTGTAAAAACCTTGGTTCCATTTTAATTGGGCAGCATTTTTTTGTCGTCCTATTCTAATACCAACTCGTCTTGTTCTGAAGCCATCGTTCGTACTGTTTTACTTTGCTAACTTCAGATTGAAAAGTCGCACGTACTAGCGAACTAAAATAATACAGAGGGAGTATTTTCAGAATTGCTTCTGCAACTTCATACTGAAAAGAAACAGAAAACCATCAAGTAGAAAAAGCAAAGATATGCAGGACCCGGATCCGACTCGAAATTTATGGGTGCAGATTCAACAGTTTGCATCAGGAGATCCAATATGAAAGCTCTTGTCCGGGTATCTCAAAAATTCACATCCGTATTTTTCGGGTCGGATCTCTATTAGCACCAGCAGCCTCAATCAATGTTGATTGCACGCTTATTTCAATTGATTGGATATGGAAATCAAGTTTTCACAATATATAACGATTATAAAGTACAGAGAATATTATGAATATTTAAAAAAAAAAAAGATGTGTCACGAAAATATCGGAAGCATTGTTGTCGCTTTTCCTCAAGGCCGATTGGGTACTTATATAATAATAATTAACGTTTATCCAATAAAAAGAAAAAACAGTTTATCAAACCAAAAAATACAAAATTTCCCAAAGAAGAATTACATTTGCAACCAAGAGAGAGTTTTCAATAAAAAAAAGTTACATTCACAACTTGACAATATGCATTTTCTGAAACAATAATTGAATTTTCGACTGAAGAAGACGAGTTTTCAACAAAATAAGTAAATTTTTAAATTAAAAAGGTCAACTTCCTAGCATAAATGAAATAGCTACATTTTTAGTTTAAAGAATTCATTTTCAACACAAAAAAAAAGGAATTTTCAAACAAATATTTTAATTTTTAATGGTATTTTAAACCAGAAATGTTAATTTTCTACAAAAAAAAAAGACAAATTTTCGACAAAATAGATGAATGTTCGATCAAAAAGATCAATTTTCAACAAAAAGTGGAATAGTTTAATTTTTACTTACAGGAATAAATTTTTAAACAAATAAAATATATATTATTAAGTTACTTTTTCAGTTAAAAGACTGATTTTCAATAAAAAAATAATAATTTGTCTATCAAAGAAGGATAACTATTAACAAAATACATAAATTTTTAACCAAATATTTGAACTTTCAATGGAATTTTCAATTTAATAGCTGAATTTTCAACCAAAAAGGTGAATTAATAACCAATTTTACCACAAGAGACACACAAAAATTTCAACAATATACATAAATTTTCAAACAAGTATGTGGTTGAATTTTTAACTGAAGAAGATCAATATTCAAGCAAATATGATATAGTTAAATTTTTTATTAAAAAATTAATTTTCAATTTAAAAAAATACAATTTTGAACCAAAAAAGTCATCCTCATCCAAAAAAGTATAATTGTTCATAAAGTACATCAATTTCCAAAAAATAGTTGAATTTTCATACGAAAAAGATAAATGTTCAACTAAACATGGAATAGTTACATTTTCAGTTAAAAAAATAATTTAAAAAAAGGTTAACAAAATAGTTGAATTTTGAAAAAAAAAGATTTTTCAACTAAAATGATGAATCATGAACAAGAAAGAAGAATTTGTAACTTAGTAGTTCCACTTAGTATATTTTCACTTAGTTAATAAAAATTTACATTTGTGAAAGAAGGTATTCCTTTCGTTGATTTTAAAAGGAATCATTTTTTCATGAAAAGTGAAAACAAATAATTTAGTAATTCTTAGAAATTTATAATTGTTCAACTGTTATTCATGAATCAAAAATTGTTTTGAAATCTTTTTCAAATATTCTTTTAAAATTATTATTATTCTTTAAAATAGAAAATCATTTGAAACTTTTCCAGGAATCCTAAGAAAATTTTTGTATTATCTTGAAACCTCTCAAAATACTTAAACAGCTTCAAAACTTTATTCCAAAATGTTGATGAATCTACATTTTGTTTCAAAATTTATGGAATGTTCCCAAGTTTTCCAAATGTTCAAATCCTGGAATACTAAAAAAACGTTTAAAGTGTTCCAAATTATTTTTCGATGATTTTGGATGTCTCTTGGAATCTTTTTCAATATTATGTTCAAACGAATTTTTCAAAATAAAAAGTTATATAACATTTTGAAATTAAATTCTGATAATGATTAGAAAAAAAATATCAGTTATTTTCAACGTAAATTTTTAAACAATTTTTCACAGTAGAATTTAAAAATTATTTTGTTTTGGGAAAGATAAATCGGAGACTTTCTGCATAAGATACAACCATCATTATTTTCCACTTTTAGCTACAAGAATATATCATTAAATAGCTTCTCTCATATTTTTGGGTCCCGTCTAAACGATCAAAACTTTTCAAATGGTTATTGTGGACAATTTACAAAAGTGGATTCTGGTCGTTTTTCCCTGTGACCCTCCAAATATTTATGTGTATCAGTTAGTTGTAGGCAAAAGCTATTTTTACTGAAATCGTTCTGCCATAAAATTATAATCATCACTGGGCAGAAGTATTTATCACTTAGTGACAAACTGGGTAAGAATCGGATAAAAATCTGGTACAAATGTTTTATGCAGCATGGAACCCGGTTAGGTGTCGGTTATAACCCGGGGACCAGAATCGGGATATCTGCGTTTAGGGCCGGTTAGAAACCACTTCTATCCGGTTTCTATCCGGCTTTGTCCGATATGTTATATATGTTATATATTATTATATTTACCAATAGAATTGAGGACAGCTGCGACGGATAAGACCAGAGAAGAGGCAATCATCATCTTTCCAAATTAGAAGAGAAACTGATTCATACATTACAAGCAAATTTTCTGAGCAATGTAAACAATGACATTTTAGTCCTTATCTCGTAGATTAAACGCGACAAGCCTGCTATTCTCTGATAATTGATAAGAGTGAATATTAAGGAAGGAAAATTGGACATGTAGGAATAAATGATATTTCAGATTTTTTGTAAAATCTGTAATATTTCAATATTATATAATTTGAAAAAAGAGTTAAACAACCACCGCAGAGTCCTACTAAGAGCAACTGACATAAAAAAATGTCAATAGCTTCCAGTGGAAACGCGGTGAGTCACACTTATGGCGTGGGTCGAACTCCTTGATATTATGTGTTCTAGGTACTCAGCGTGTGCATGACACGCTCTGCACCTATAACTGAGACCTTCTTGACATAAAATGCGGTCACGGTATGCTAAGGTGGAAATGAGACCGTTCTGGCATGCGAAAATAAAACCGTCTGTACATGAATTGAGTCCTGATGATTTGAGGAAAGCAAAAGTTTGCTCCTTCGACAAGGACTGCTTTTCTACATTTCTATCAAATTTTCCGTGCATATGCTTGTTGAGTAGCTGTTGGTCAGATTTGCCAACCTCTGCTTTCTCTACTTTGGCTTTTAGACGTGGAACATCTAGATGAAGTAATGCACTTTCGTCACTTGTTATGGTAAACTTCAGGTCAAGGGTCTCGGCCGTTTGCTCCAAGTCTTTATAATGGAACGCTCTTTCGCCAATCATCTCGTGATTCCTGACCATCTTTAGGAGAGGATATCTGCCATTCGCAACGATTTGAGCTGTACTTAGAACAATTCGGTTATGAAGCCACTGGAGATTCAGAAGCCCGCGTCCGCCTTGACGGCGTGAAATGTACCTCGTTCAACGCCGACAGATTGGAAGACCAAATCTGTCGAAGAAGATGCTTCTATCTGCTTCGGAGGGACTCCTTCACTGATGTTACCTCCTGAATGCGGCTTTGAGGTACACCCAGGTATGTATAGGTCTCTCCAGTATTAACATGTCTAATAACACTTATATCCAACAAGCTCAGAGTCCTTGGGAACGCCAGTAATCTTTCCTGTCTTCAGATGAATTTTGGCAAACTTGTCCAAACCAAAGTCCATCCCAATCTCTCCTCTGTAGTTTTTGACGATATTTATAGCAGTCCAAAGTTTTTTTTTCGCCAGAGGCATAGATCTTCATCTTCTAGATGAGATAGTGAATCTAGTTTTCCAAAAAGGCACCAATCTCTCTATGCATCTCTCTATGTGTGGATGTACCTGCAACCTTTCCAAGAGACAGATGACAAGTCTATAAGAGGTTGAATCGAAAGCTTTCCGGTACTCAATCCAGGCCATTGACAGGACGCGCTGATGGGCTGCACCGTCTTTACAGACACGCCTGTCAATTAGCAGGTTCTCTCGACAGCCTGCTACACCTTTTTTCGAGCCACGTTGTTCATACATCTCTCGCCATACAGGCTCAATTCCTCAAACAATCCTGTTGTTTAGGACTGCTGTGAAGATCTTATACAGTGTGTACAAAAAAGTTTTTGGCCTGTCATCTCTGGGTTGGATAAGTTGCCTTCTTTCGGCAGGAGTATAGTGCGTCCTAACACCAGTTACTGAGGAATAGGCGTCTCCGACTTTCAATATCAGGTGAATATGCGGGCCAAATATTGGTGTATAAAAGTAAACTTCTTCCACCAAAAGTTCTTGATACAATGTGGTCCAGCAGACCAGCAGACCAGCAAATGTAGCAGGTTGTCACAAAACTCCTTGAAGCGGATGATATTGTCAGTATCTTCTTTCAACTCTAGTGTTTTCAGGATCTTGTACACTTTTCTCCAAAAAGTCTCTACCTCCTAGGGCTTGGGTGAATGTTTTACAAAAACAGGGAGATCGCTGAAGAGGCGCGATGGGTCAGCGAGAAACTGTTGATTCTCCATTATCCGTCTTTCCCTCTTCTGTATTCTCCTCCTTGCGTCAGATAACATCCGTATTTTGTCATCGATATGCTGCTTGATTGTCAGCAGCTTTGACTTGTTCAGACTGTGATTCAAGATCTTTAGTTTTTGGGCGAACTTTCGAACCCTTTCAGTGAACGGTCTACCAGATGTTATGTAGTGAATCCACATTGAACACGGAGGCATTCTGTCTTGCCCATCCAATTTTCTTGTTCAGATCATGCAAGCGTCTTCTGGTCTTTTGATCCATCGTCGGTTTTAGCCTTCAATTTGAATCAGCCAAATCTCTCGCAGCACCATAACTGAGCAATTGATGGTCCAGAGGTCGGACTCTTGCGAAATATCTCCACGAAGGGAGGGATCCATTTCATCCAGATCTTGGGGCTTAAGAGGAACTTGCATGTTGATGTTTCTCCTTGAACTGAAATTGCGATCATCTTTAAAAAGGTACCTGCCTTCTGCGGTTGGTCTTAATGTCGCGTCTTCGTCTTCGTCTGCAGCTTGATCAAACAGCGGTTAGGGAAGCGCTCCGCGTACATATCTATTTATCCGAAGGTTGTCGCCTTGATTTCGCAAAGACTGAAGCGAAATGTGCTGAAACTCTGGGTGTTTCTGGCACCACAAAGTGTGCGTACGCTCCATAAAGCCTCCGCGAACAGGGATAATGCTGGCATCGTAGCAGTCTAGTACGTCATTCTTAAGTTGATCCGTCCACTGAATGTGGGCGTTTCGGCGGTTCGTCGTCGTGTTTCCATCTAAATTATTTTCAGCAACCCGAACTCTAGGATGACCGGCATTGTTTGCCGACCCATTGTCGGGTGCTCTGCGCGTTAGATCGTTTTGAACCGCATCTTCAACATTTTGGTGTTTCGGTGGTTTCATTGTTGGTCCCATGAGCAGCTAGGGAAAGGGTTCGTCCATTCTTGTAGAGTCCACGACTGCTTATTAATTATTGTAACCATATTCAGCAGAAACCCTTCGTGCAGGGACCCCCTATCTGCAACCCGAGGACGCGTTCGGTGGCTTTGTCATAGGTCCTTTGTTTCTATTCCAAAGGAATCGAAACCGAAACCGAAATATATGTATCACTGTTGTCAAAACATTAAAAATATATTCATTTGTGATATCTAGAATATTATTTGTTTCTACATGTCCAATTTTTTGTACCTAAAATTGACTTTTTTTAAATTTATATTTCAGAGAATAGCAGACTTGATGCGTTTAATGTAAGAGATAACAACTGCAGTATAGATTATGAAATCTAATGGACCACTAATATGTTAATTGTTGACATTGTTAACACAGAAAAAACGGAAGTGAATATTTGTTGCGGGTAATTTTCAAGTGGATCAATTTCAATTTTTCCGCATCGAAAGTAAACAAGATTTAATAGAGTTGGAATGGTAACCATTTCGCAGGTGGTGGATAAACTTTACCCCGTGAAGTTAATTTTTTTTGCAGGCAAAGATTACACTGAAATCGATGTGAAGAGTACATTATGTTTTTTCTGTGAAAAAAAACTCTCTTTCAATACAATAATCGGTTTCTCCTCTAATTTGGAAAGATGAGAATTATCTCTATACTCTAGGTATACTCACAGTTGGTGCAACGTTTTAATTTGGGTAGCATAATTTTCTCGATGAAGATGTTGTTCGCATACCTAGTGCAAGTGTCTGATGTCCGGAGTTTGATTTCCGAGAACGCAGTTCATCATCGGAAGTCAAACTTAGTCAAAATTTAGTTTGTAGAAATATTTGTAGAATCTCTGTATGGAATTTCCACATGGAATCTCAACATGGAATTTCCGAAGAACGCTTTCCGTAGCATATTTTCACGTGGGGGTGATATTTCTGCTTACTTATTGACATGATCAGAGCTGTTCTGGCACTTAGAATTACATAAGATATTTGACGCTTAACACTTACAACGTCCATTTACAAATTTTTTAGTGCAGTGACACCAAATGTATCCTTTTCCTCCTGTCAATATCTGACTTCTTCAAACAGTCCTCAATGCTATTAGTTCCGTTTTTGGTTAAATATTCCCTGTTTGCTTGAAGATTGATCCATTTTTGTGAAAATTTTGTATTTTTGGCTTGAAAATTATTCAGTTTGGTACAAAATTATTCTTTTTGTTTGCGACGCTCTTTTTGTTAATTGCAACTATTTGTTTTGTACGAATATTTGATCTTATGAATTGAGGGTGAAAAATAAATTTGTCTTTTTTAATAGAAGGAAATGTTCATTAAAATTCTTCTTGTTTTTGCTAGAAAGCTTGGGTTCTTTCTGTAGGTACTTCGAGATTACAAAGTTAAGTTCAATAGATCATTCATGGAAATAAGTCTTAGGTTCTCCGGTATAACCAATATCGTTTTCGATTTCGTGCTTGAAGGTTGAATATTCATTTTGAAAATTTGTTACGATTAATAGAAAAGGCATCGAAGGAAATATCGTAACCTTACTGCACCAATCTTTCTAATCGCTATCAGAAGCTCTAAAAATCGCTGAAATAGACGATATCTGCGAAAATCTAAAAATGTTCACCCACTATTCATCAGTCAGTATATATACATATGTGAAAAAATGTCCGTACTCTACTACTCAGCATCATTATACTTTGCCCAAGTTCGAATCATATGAGAAAATTGTTCATATGTATTTATTGCGGTAACTAAAATAAAATAATCATAAAGAGTGAACCATGAACTTTATTTTGTAATATCTAAACAACCAGTCTCGGTCAGAGGTACAGAAATGAATGGAACATAAATTAAATGTAATACAGTTCAACATGAACTAGAAAATTTCGCACATGCATAAGCAACTCAAGCATGTGCAGAGCTGCAAGGTACTGCTCTATATTTCCTTCTGATTAGGGTCTGGTTACCTAATGGACAGTCAGCGCTTTCTTCATCGGTCAATGGAACAACCTCGCCGGTGTGAATGTTCATTTTCGCCCGCTTTTGTGTCATATCAACATATGTATATATTCCACGAAGAGTAGTTTGAGTCTTTGTTTTTTCCAGTATTCCGTAGATGTCACCTGTGGACGTCAATAATACAACTCGTTCTTCGGTTGGCACGGGGTTATCGGTACAATCAAATGTTCTCAATGCAATTGGTTTATTGGGTGGAAAAGTATATAATCGAAGTTGGAATATCCGGGCCGAATTGCTGTGAGGAATAATTCGAACAAATGGAAGTTGTTTAGGTGTCAATCCAAGTATGGGAAAAGAAAGATGCCTGGCAGAAGGAGACCTGGATCTGGCTGAAAGAGCAGTCTCGGCAGGAGGAGGAGACTCGGCAGAAGTATGAGGCTTGGTAAGAGGAAGAGACATTTCAGGATAATGTCTGTCAGAAGAAGAAGGCTTGCAACGAGGAGTGTAAGGAATAGGATCTCCATTGGGCAAACAGTCGAACTGTAAGCTGAACTCTGTAACGAGAAACAGCAAAATTAATTATTTATTCCGGTTCTGTCTCAATTCTGACGCGGAAAGTTGGGCTTGTGGAAGGATTGTCTAATGCACATTGAAAAGTAAAAATTCCTAGTTACGTGAAACCTAAACCAGATTTACTTAAAATAATACATATCTTATATATTATAATATTCACCAATAGAATTGAAGACGACAGCGAAGGATAAGACAAGAGTATAGACAATCATCATGTTTCCAAATTAAAGAAGAAACTGATTGATGAATTATTGGAGATTTTTCTTAACAATGTAACCAATGAATATTTTATTTCTTCCTCAGATTTTATAATCTATACTTTAGTCGTTATCTTTTATATCAAACGCGTCGAGCTTGCCCTTCTGTGATATTGACATTTGATAAGAGTCTGTGTTCAAGAAAGAAAATCGGCTATATAGGAATAAATAATATTCCAGATTTCATAAAAGAATATATTTGGAATATATCGACTAAAATCATATATAAAACAGAAGGTGCAAATAAAATTATATAATTCTAATAAAATTGAAAATAAAAAGCAGAGCAACTACTTAGTATGTTTAATTCAAATTTCAAAGTATTGTACATATACAATAAAACATTGCTGATGTCAGATCTGATGAGACATTTATCTGAATCCGGTATTTACTCAAAAAATTATTCGAGGTGCTTAATGTGAAATAATATTAATGATGTTGCCTACTATAAATTATTCGGGCTCTTTCATGCCCTTTTCATTAGCAATAATCTATTGCTTGAGATAAAATTTTGAACTTGAAACTTGAAGGTGAAAAAAAAATTTGACTTCTTTTATAAAAGAACATTGTTATTAAATCTTTTTCTTCTCGGCTGGAAGAAAACTTGGATTTTGAGATTTTAAAGTAAAATTTGATCAATTATTGATGGAAATAAGTTCTATGTTCTTCGGTATACCCAAGGGCACCTTCGATATGCAACGATCTTCTGAACAATTATTTTCACCCAAAAAATTCAATTTCACTTCCTATTCTTAATGTTCCTAGAAAAAAGCACAAGCTTTCTTGATATAAATAATCAAAAAGCATCCTTATATTAATAGAATAGGTGTTCAACAAATGAACAATCCGCGATTTCTTGTGGGATCAATGGAATAACATCGCCGGCGGAAATGTTTATTTTCACTCGCTTTACCCTAGCAAGAATAGGTATATATAATCCGAAAAGAAACGTTTCTTCTTTTGTTATCTTTAATAATCCAAAGACGTCATCATTGGATTATTGAAAATTATGCAAATTGTTGTTCGGCTGGGATGGGCTCATGGATATTATTATATGTTCTGAATTCAATTGGTTTATTCGGAGGAAGAATGTATTTCCGAAGTTCAAATATCCTGTCTAGATTGGTGGGAGAAATAAGTCAAACAAACGGAAGTTATTCACTGTTATATCCAAGCACGGTTAAGGAATTATCCCTGCCAGGAAGAGACCTTGACCTGGCATGAAGAGGTGGCTTGGCATGAGAAAGAGACCTGGCAGAAGAATGAGGTACGTTTCCTGAAATCAAAGAGAAGAACTTTTCGGGAAATTGAAAGATTCAGTAGAAAATAATTTTATTTCCAATGAAGAGGTTATCTTATGCTCTCAACACGAAATGTTCAAACTGGGAACAGATTCCCGAGGAAATAAAGAACCTCCACTTTCAGTCATTGCCGATAATCTGGCTAAGAAAGTAGAGACTCAATGGATACCAAAGTAATCATACTCGAACAGGCTTTTCTTTATAAGATGGGTGCGAAATTGGGAAAAATTGCATCAGTAGACATTCTTGAATCCAAGAAAGAACAAAATTTAATAAGAAGATGTGTCTGACAATGTAAGACTTGTGAAGCAAAAAAGTAAATATTCTCTTGATGATACTATTGAGGCTTCATGTTCTTTTTCTGTATTAGAGTCGAAAAAAGGTTCATCACAATCTGAATCAGAAAATGTTGACAAAGAAGAAGATCACGTTCCTTCGAAAGAATCAAATTAATTTGTTAATTTTTGTTTCAAAATTGAACCATTTGATTGGAAATGCATCTTTGTGGGTTAAAAATTCAAGACTGTACTAGAGTAAAATTTTTGTGTCGCCTTCAGAAGATTTGAGAAGTACATTTCATGGGGAAACTAAAATAAAATAATGACAAGGAATAATATTTAAACTTTATTTGGCAATATCTGAAAAAGTAGTCCCATTTTTGTTGCACGTTAGGGGAGCGCAAGCACAGGAAAACGCCAATCTCAAAAAGTACGCTGATTTGGTGTTGTTTTGAGTTGCAAAAAAAAATGAGATACTGGAGAATAATAATGCAGCTATGTTCAAAACCGAATGTATTTGTTACAAGTAAAGGAGCTTTTACAAAAGAATTGTGTCTTACACAAGTGTTATTGAAAATTTTTTTTCGATTACGCCTTTGTTGCCTAACGGACATTCCACAATTTCTTGCCTGGTCAGTTCGTTAACCGCGCCGGTGTACATATTTATTTTCACCCGCTTTTCCACAAACCTTTCAATATCTGTATATAATCCACGAAGAAGCGTCGTTTTGCTTGTTCTTTCTAATATTCCAAATACATCACCATTGGACGCTGATAATACAATTTGTTCTTCGGCAGGAAGGGGTTTAACGATACTATTTCTTGTTTTGAATTGAATTTGGTTATCAGGAGAAAAAGCGTATTTTCGAAGTTCGAATATCCGGTCTGGATTACTGTGAGGAATAAATCGAACAAATCTAAGTTTTTCAAGTTTGAATCCAAGTATGGTTATAGAACGATGCCTGGCAGGAGGAGACCTGGACCTGCCACGAAGCGGCAAATCGGCGGAAGGACGAGGCGCGGCAGAAGAATAAGGCCTGGCAGGAGGAAGATTCCTCTCTGGTGAATGTCTTTCAGTAGAAGAAGACGAAGAAGAAGAAAAAGGTCCCCGACAAGAAACACCAGGGATAGGTTCGCCATTAGGCAAACAGTCAAACTGCAAACCTAACTCTGCAACAAGAAAGATAAGATTAAAACTTCAACAAGATAAGAAAAGATTAAAACTTCAATCAATGAGTCGAACTTTCTACTGGAGACATAAATTTCTAAAAAAGAAGATTAATTTTCTCAAGAAAAAAAATTCAACAGAATACGTGTTTTATCAAAATTATTTAATTTTTTGAATATTTTACTGAACGAGATAACTAATATTAGAACTGACGAGTTCAATAATATTTATTTCATTCAAATAACAAAAAACCAAATCGTCATGACAAAGGGATGCCAATTCAGCACAACCCTTGACGATTATTGAAAAGAGAATAAAACAGGCACAAAAAGATTATTATATTTACCAACAGAATTGAGGATAACTGCCAAGGATAAACCCAGAGTGTAGACAATCCTCATCTTCCCAAATCGGAAAAGAAACTTATTAATGTATTGTAGAAGAATTTTCTTAACAATGTGATCAGTGAATATTCAAGTGCTTCAGTAGATTTTATAATCTGTACTATAGTCGTTATCTCTTAAACTAAACGCGTCACGTTTGCCTTCTTTAGATATTTACATTTGATAAGAATAATTTCCAAACGAAAAAGTTTGGCTGTGTACAAGACAGATAGTACAACCAAAATAATATGATTCAAATGAAATCAAAAATGAAAAGAGCTTTTTGTGCTGGATACTGAATTCAATATGCCATTTATAATTATTTTATTCGAAAGAATTAATTGCCGTTGTCTCGTAAAAACCACCCTTTTCCCATGTTTTAAGAGAATTTACTGCACACAGAAACATCATTCGGAACGAAAATCCGATTGACTCCGCTGAAGTTTCTGTAAGACCTCGAGTTTGCGACAGAAATAATTATCACGAATATATATATTTTTATTATATTCGGCACTTTTCATACTCGAAAATTGATTCTATTTCTCTTGGGGCGTTTGGAAGCGGTATCAGGGCTAGTGCTGCGAGACTGAAGAAGATGGTTCTGAATCTGTCTTGGCGCAGCATCGTGCCTTTGAGTGTTTGTTGTTTCAGAGTAAATAGAACAAGCAGATGGAATGTGTACTAGGTATATTTGGTTTGCATGACACGTTCTGCGTCTATCATCGGGAACGCCAAAATGAAACCCTCCGTGCCCGCATCCAATCCAGGCGATTTAAGGAAAAAAAACATTAGCTCTTGCGACATCGACTGATCCCTCAAATGTCTATGGAAGATACTGTGCATTCTATTGTCGAGGAGCTTTGGGTGGTAGTTTTTCTCTTATGCTTCCTTCATCCGGGCCTTTAGGAGTTGGTACTCGAGATGGATAATGCTTGATGCATTTTCCTTACCTCTGATATTCAAGACGAGGCCAAGTGATTCAGCAGCTTCAATCGCCAACCTATTCGCGTGTCCTGATCATTTCCAGGAAAGTACCTCGTCTATTTGCGATTATATGCGCTGTACCCAAAATGATCCTTTTCTAGAGACAATCCAAGTTCAGCATTCTGCAACCACCTTGTCGGTTCGAGATGGAAAGTCGAGGACGCCACGACTGAAGGTGCCAAGCTTTTGCTCATGTCCATAACCTTCCAACCAAATAGAGATTTGGGGCGGCAAGAGGCCCTGGAAACGCAGGGCCTTACTTTCGCACAGATAGCTAACAATGCCCTGGTGAGACTTGTCTTTGCGTCGGGTTATCCTGAAACCTCTCTCCCGAGAATTTGAACAGCCTGAGGGAGGAAATCTCTAAAGAGATCGACGCGTAACCCCGTTAGGGGCGTGCCCCCAGATTCAATTATATCGTCATCAAGTCGGGGTCATCGTAGTAAAGGCCACAATCATCTGGTCACTAGACTGGATCGTAGAAGAGACTTCAACGTTCAGGCTTAAAGAAGGACTAAACTTGGAACACAAGGGGACGGAGTGCCCACGAGGGTACTGCAGAGCGATAGTACAGATTACCAGCACCTCCGAGAGTCTGACGACCGTTCTGGGCGGCTGAGCTTTCAGGACCCGTATCTACGAACTGATTCATGAAAGGTGTATTCCGGAAGTCAGGGATCCAGCCTGAATGGGAGAGGCTGGATTCTAGTCTTTGGCCTTCCTGAATCCTTAATCAGAACCCCTACGGCTTTGGGTTACCGACCCTGTCTAGAAACCGGTAGGATTACCTTCCGAGTGACCCAACTGGGATCCGCAGGGACACCAGAAGCATTCGGAGGAGCCCCGAAATAGCCTTTTGAGCGCTGAGACGGCAATCCCGCAAAATTCAGCAAGAAGACAAGAATGTTGTGTAACAGGGCAAAGAGGAATAAGTTATCTTCAGACTGCGACATCCTCAACACACCCCAGTATGAATACAATGAAAGTATAAGAAAGTATGAACAGGAGGATTGGACTTCCAGGATTTTCAGCGAATCCGGATCGACTAAGAGAAGAAAGGCAGGGGCCAAGAGGTGGAGAGTGCCAACTGGAATTTCGCGGCTAAGAACGTTGATTATGAGAAGGTGGAATGGGCCGTAGGGTCCATTTTTCTATTTCAATCACTAGGGGCGGATCGCATTCATCCAGCGCTTCTGCAAACAAAAAACATGGATCTGGTTCTCCCTCTAGTGACGAAATTGTTTAGGGAAAATATTGTCCTTAAATACGTGCCATCGGCATAAAAAGATTGCAGGGTGGCCTTCATTACTAAAGCTGCAATAGAGGGTTTCAATGCTGCAAAAGATTCCCGACCAACCAGCCTAACGTCTTTCATCGCTGAAGACGTTGG
Organism: Andricus quercusramuli; assembly: GCA_932178445.1. Classification (NCBI taxonomy): domain Eukaryota; kingdom Metazoa; phylum Arthropoda; class Insecta; order Hymenoptera; family Cynipidae; genus Andricus; species Andricus quercusramuli. Next base: position 220,541 of record CAKNXH010002224.1, on the reverse strand, counting down.
AGAAACTGGTCGAGAAATATATTAGAGTACGGGTGCTTTTGGCTTCCCCGCGGCATAGTTTTAGGCAGGCTGTTTGAAAGAAATTGCAATTCATGCTGTCATGGCAAAATTGGAGCAGCAGTTGGAACAAAGGTGGTATGATGTGGGCTTTCACTTGGATATAGAGAGAGCTTCCAGCAATACTCCTCCAAAATTCATTTGTCGTAAGGCTCTGTGATGTGAAGTGACAGACCAGCTAGTATGCTGGATAGGTTTTACACCACGCTGAAGAAGACTCGAAGCCAGATGGTACGAAGGCCTAGTAAGTTGAATAGCGACACGGGATTGCCCACAGGGAGGTGTCCTGTCGGCCCCCCTGTGATGTATTGTAGTGTACGGCCTGCTTCGAAGGCTCAATGGAGTTGGGCATTATCCTTAGGGCTATGCGGATGAATTAGTAATCTCAGGCAAGGGGGCTCATCTGAAAATGTTGATAGATCTTCCGAGGTCGGCGTTGCGCATCTTAGAGCTCTGGAGCGATGTCTCAGGGCTCTTTTTAAATCCCGAAGACAAGCCTGGTAATTTTCACGGAAAAATATAAAGTGTCAAAAGTTCACGCTCCTGTATCCTGGGGTGGGAATCTAGCTTTTCAGATTCTGGTGAATATCTGGGAGTAATCCTGGATAGCAAAGGATAGATACGCAGGCATGTTTTCAGGCTATGAACCAGTAAAAGTTTGGCACCTTCGAGAGCACTGATAAGTAGGACGATTAGCCTAACCGAACATTAAGAGGCGAATAAAACGTTACTTGCGGCGTGGTTAAATTTATTGCAATCCGGAAACTTTTGACTTAGTAATTCATTTATTTTTGATAAGAAACATATCAAACATTATTTCTCTAATGTCCTAACTCAAAAAATGAAAGCCGTCCGACCTAAGTCAAACTTAGGCAAAGTGTTGTGCTATTGGATAGTAGTTGATGCGACAAAAAACTTTTCATTTGTATAAATATTTACCAAGGGAAAGTGGATGAAAGCTTTGAAATTGTCGTATATATCCTCTATTCCGGCGACTTTGAGCTCTTCTTATACTATTAAGAAAAAATTTCTTCCACGATAGTTTCGACATGTTTTTTGCGCCTTTTCATTCACCACAGGCATTTCATTAAACTCTTCATCCTACTATAATAACTCTATAACCGTTCAAAATTAGCCTCACATAAATTCATCAAGTTATTGTCCGAAATGCGAAAAAGGTGTATAAGAAAATTTCTCAATTGTCTGAAAAAAATGGTTCGTATGCATTGCTAGGGTAGCTGAAATAAAACAATGATGGAGAATAAAATTGGTGCTGTATTTTGCGATATCTGAATAACCAGTGCTAGTTCAAAGTACAGAAATTAAAAGTTCTATGCATAGACATGGGGTAAACATGGAAATCGATCAAGGAGCGCAAGTTCCGGCTGACGTGTTAAAATTCGTGGTTTAAACGAATACTATTTTGAATTTCTTTCCGATTAGAGTTTGGTTGCCTAATGGACAATGAGTTTTTTCTTGTGGGAAGAATGGAACAACATTGCCAGTGTACATGTTCATTTTTACCCGCTTGTACCCATCAACAATAGGTGTATATAATCCACGAAGAGTCGTTTGTTTGTATGTTTTCTCTACAATTGCAAATATGTCACCATTTGACGTTGATAATACAATTTGTTCCTCAGTTGGCAAAGGTTTTTGGATGTTATTATATGCTCTCAGTTTAATATTTTCATTGCGTGGAAAAGTAAATTTTCGAAGTTTGAATACCAAGGCGGGATTGCTGTGAGGAATGAGTCGTATGCGTGGAAGATCTTCAATTTTAAATCCAAGTATGGTTAAAGTTCGCCTGGGAGTATGAGACCTGGATCTGGCATGAATGGGAGATCCGACAGGACATGGAGATCCGGCGGAAGAATCAGGTCTGACCAGAGGAAAAGTTCTTTCTGGAGAATTTCCGTTAGAATCAGAAGTTCTGCTACGAGGAGGACGAGGAATGACATTCTCCCAAAAATCGTATTGTGAACTCAACTCTGCAACAAGATTCGATTAAAAATTACTAACCGTATTAAATATGTTAGAATTATGAGTACAGGGCTAATGGAATATAACTAATTTAGAAAGGGGTTTGAAACCTATAACTGATTTAACAGTTCAGCTCTAAATTACGAAAATTATAAGCTCCTATTTCAGATTTTACACAAAGTTAACCTCAATTCTCTTTCAATAGACAGAATCAAAATAGACTATTTTTTTTTGTTTCCAATTCTTAAATTCCATTGAAATTCCACATTGCTGGAAAGATTTTGCGTGGCATTTATATGTTATCAAGTAAAATCTCTTGATAATAATCATCAGTTGTGTAAATATTTACTGTACAACTCTATATCTTGTATTTACTGAGACGTCCAAAATGTAATAATAAAGAATTTAACTGATGATGAAACCAATGAATGCTCTACTGCTTCTTCATCTTATGTATATATTCTATACTAAAAGTATTAAGCTTCTCCATCTGTAATTTTTACATTTATTAAAATCTGTTGAAAGGAAAAAAATGGTTGCAAATTTCATCAAAACTGATACCGCTACTGACGTGATTGTTTGCGTTTTAGGTGAAGCTGGTTTTTACATGGCAAATTTATACAATGCTAACCATGACGGAACATTTATAGCTTTAAAATGCCGATATAAATTCTGCGAAATATGTTATAAGAATTGAAAGAATGGATTTCATCAATTTATATTTTTGATCCAATGTTCGGAAATTAATGAGAGAGAAAGAAATTATCTTGAGATAAAAGCATCATCCTTATACGTCGATTTTCAGTCATTATCACAGTAACACCAAAAAATATTTCTTTATCACAAAAATATTACCATTATGTTTTTCCTCTCATACTTAATATCGTTACAGCTCAATATGTCGCATTATTAACACAGTAAATCACAGGGATATTTTTTATTTGTAGGTGGATAAAAAAGTGGCAAAAGATTGACAACTACAATTATCCGATGTCGGATTATTATTATTCTTTTTTATTTCTATTTTTTCAGAGTTATAAGAAGCTGTAGGCTCCAGAAGCTACGTTCATTGTTCCTAAATGCAACTAATCCCGATGTAACTGGAACCTGTACGTTATCCACTTCTGCTCACTCTATCCCGAACGATAAGCAAGAGCGGGAAATTGACGCAGGAGACTTCGTACAACATTGTTACTTGGAGTCCAGACTGTAGCCGCGGATGACCTTACACGGTAGATGGCGCAGTTGGGAATGAAGGTTTCACCTCTGGATACTTTTTATAGTAACTAATCTTCGAAGAACGTTATGAGAAACAGTGTTAACGGACCAGATGAACTGATCCCAGAAAAACAGCCTTTTGCATCCTTTAGGGTCCCTGGAGTAAGTTCATCGAAGACACGAGATTGAACCAATGCACCAGGTGTAAAAAACACATCTTCTCCGGGGAAGTCCGGGTTTTTCAGTACTTTGTGGTCCCTGGAGTAAGTTCCTCGAAGACACGAGATTGAACCAATGCACCAGGTGTAAAAACACATCTTCTTTGGGGAAGTCTAGTTTTTACAGTGCTTCAGGGTGCCTCGACGACAGGAGATTTGAACAATGCCCCCGTTGCGAAAAGCGCATCTTCTTCGGGAAAGTCTGATTCAATCTCGTATCTTCGAGGAACTCACTTCTGGAAACCTAAAGTGCCATAAAAGCCAGACTGTCATAAGAAAGATTTTTTTTACACCTGGGGTATTGATTCGAACTCGTGTCCTTGAGAAAACCGCTCCAGGGACCCTAAAGTACTGTAAAAACCAGACTTCCGCGGAGAAGATGTGTTTTTTTACATCTAGGGCATTGGTTCAATCTTGTGTCTTCGGGGAACTTACTCCAGGGTCCATGAAGTACTGTCAAACCCAGAATTCCCCGGAGAAGATGTGTTTATAACAGCTGGGGTATTGTTTCAATCTCGTGTTCTTGAAGATCCCACTCCAGGCACCCTGAAGTACTGCAAAGCCCAGACTTCCTCGGAGACGATATGTTTTTTACACCTGGTGCATTGGTTCAATATCGTGTCTTCGAAGAACTTTCTCCAGGGACCCTAAAGTACTGTAAAATCCAAACTTCCACGGAGAAGATGTATTTTTTACACCCAGTGCATTGATTCAATCTCGTGTCCTCGAGGAACCCACAGTAGTTGCAAGGTTTTGACATAGGTAGCATAATTTTCTCGAAGAAGATGTTGTTCGCATACCTGCTTCAAGGGTGTGATGTCCGGAGTGTGTTTTCCGCGAGCGCAGTTCATCACCGGGAGTTAGATTGCCCCTGAGCGCCAATAAATTATAAAAGTTATGCATATTGCAAATGTAAACACTCGCCTTTTCACTTGTAAAGGCTGATATGTTGGGTTATTGGAAGAAGCAATGACAGTTACTCTTAACTCACGGTAATATTCTCTGTTTACCCATCAGAGCAGGTAATAGCAGGTGAAGCTAAGAAACGATTTATTTAGAATAATAGATATATTGTATATCGGCATATTCACCAATAGAATTGAGGATAATCAGGAAGGATGATACCAGAGTAAGGACAATCCTCATCTTTCCAAATTAGAAGAGAAACTGTTTAATATATTACAAGCGAATTTTCTTAGCGATGTAAACAATGACATTTTAGTCCTTATCTTTGAGAATAAACGCGTCACCTCTGCTAATCTCTGACATATACATATGATAAGAATCAAGTTTGAAAAAGAAAAATTGGACATGTAGGAATTAATCATATTTAAGATTTTTTATAAAATTTTTGTGCTTCATTATATTTGATAATTCATACTATATTCATTACCGCTTGAACTGAAGGCGTTAATTTCCTTTTCCTGAGATATTTACATTTATTAAGAGCATAACATTTTTTGTTCTCTTCTTTTTCATTTTTTTTCATCTTTTTTTTTCGCTCATAAGATTCAAGTACAACAAGTACGACTCAACCGAATTTTCAATCATTATAACAGACATTGAAGATATGAAAGATTTTCAAAGTATTCGGGAAGATTTTCCATGCTTTGAAAGATTTTTAGGGATTGGAAGGTTTCTCATGGATTTGAAAGAATTTCGCTAGATTTAATCGAAATTTTCCGTATTCTTTTTCACAGTTTCGAAACCAGCTTAGCAACAGTAACGTGTCCATCCTAAACCTAAGATATTTTTAGACTTCAAAATTAATATTAACTTTCAGATGTATCTCTTATCTGAATAATTGGATTCAGTGGTGGAGTTTATCATTCTCTAACTCTAATGTACATATATCAAAAATCCGTGATGATGTTAGCATTAATAATACAGATATGAAATCTATGAGTAGTGATAAAATGTGTAATGAAAGCGTGATTGTTCTAAAATTATAACAAATTGTATGAGATAGCTTCTAACATCATCAATAATCATTCCCATCAGCATCACCAAAGCTCACCCGATTCGGGCATTTGACCAGGCCACCGGGCACGATCTCGTGTTGCGGATATATATTCCTTGTATCCAGGGTTTCTGCTGAATACAGTTACACAAGTTGATAAGAATTGGCAGACACTGGTCCAGAGATGCTTCCGATGGAAAACCCCCCAAGCCAAACCTTGAACAACCGTGCTGAAGGCTGCGTGTCACCTTGGCACGTATCTCTAGGATACTAGGTTGTCTCCTAGAGTATTCAGTCCTTACACCAGCATGCAGAAATCTGCGGTGGTGGACCATACCTTTCCCAAGCTATTTTTGAATAGTGCCTTGCTGAGTTTTTCATCCAGGAAGTGAGAGCGACAAAGAAGACCACAGATTCAAAAAACATGGCTTACAAGGGGAGACGGCAAAAGAAGTGAAGCCAACTCCCGCATCCGATTACGGAAAAATGCGAGATGGTCCACTATGAACCCCTAGGAGGCTGCAGCCCCAAAACCATTACCGAAGCAGCTGATAAACCGCATCTTTGGAGCGGGGACATCAACCACGGAAAGAGAGGAGTAGAGGGCGAAACGACATTCCGAACCACCAAAGAAGCAGATCCCTAAACGCGCGTGACCCGCAGCGGATCTAATAAAACCTGCTGAGGGTACAACCTAAGATCAAATCCTAGAGGACCTCAAAATCAAAATGAGGCTAGACATCCTTTGTGTTGAAATTACGATCCTAGCTTGCGAAGACTCGATAGAGGAAGACGAGATTAAGGACGCTCTGAAGAGAATCTTCGGGAAAGAGTCAAATTGGCGGAGTCAAAGTCTGCATGACGAAAAAGGCCTCTAGGGAAAGCCTGAACGCATTATGGAGCTTAGTTAGGAATTGGCCGGAAGATTGGCCCGCACAGGACACTACAATGGGATGCAGGTGTTCTCGCGTCACAGAACACGCAGTCTTGCATACATCTATACCATCTGTGCCAGTCTCAATATTAGAGGATCAATAAAAATTAAGGAGCACAACTTTAGGGCATACTAGCATCAGTATGCAAAACGGAATGACAAGAGAGGGTTCCCGAAAGTAAACAGCTCATGGAAGCTGTTTTTTAAAATGTTATACTGAACACAGAGTTTTTACTAGAGTTTAAAATAATTATGAAAATAATAAAAAAGTGATTGATGGCGTTAATAATTGTGCAGGTGTTCGAAATGTATCTTCCACGAGAAAGTTGTGTTCATACCTGAAATTGAAGACACTGATCGAATTTTGAGGGTTTCGTCATCTAAAAAGTAAACCTGGCAGTCCATGTGTTCAAAATACATCATCCTCAAGGAAGCTGGGTTTATAACTGAAATTCATGACACCCTAATCGGGCTTTCAAGGTCTCGTCATTCCGAAAAGTGAACCTGGTAATCCAGGTGTTCAAAATACATCTTTCTCAAGTAGGTTGTGTTCATAACTGAAATTTCAGACAACATTTCGGGTTTCCGAAGGCGTCCTATTTCAAGAAGTCAACCTGATGGTAGCATCACAACTTCTTTCGGAAGCCGGTTAGGGTGAATACAATTTTAGTTCTGAAGGTACCCTCCTCAAAGGAGGTGTATTCTGAATACCTAGACTACGAAGTTTTCTTCCTAGAAGGACGAGACCTTGGAAAAATGGTCAGGATGTCTCCCACTTCAGTTCTGAACGAACCTTCCTCGAAGAAGATGTATCTTAAATATCTAGACTGGCAGGTTTACTTCTACGAATGACAAGACTTTGGAAAAATGGCTAGGGTATCTTCTACTTCAGCTCTGAATACAACTTCCTGTGGAAGATGTATTTTAAACAGCTAGACCACAACGTTTACTTCCTAGAACTACTAGGCCTTGGAAACATGGTCAGGGTAGATGAAATTTCAGTCCAGAAGGCACCTTCCTTAAAAAAGATGTATTCTCAATACCTAGGCTATCAGCTTGTCTTCGTAGAAGGGTAAGACGTTGGAAAAATAGTCAGGGTAAATTAAAAATTCAGTTTTGAATGCGTCTTTCTAGGAGAAGATGTATACTGAACCCCGAAACTACCAGGTTTACTTTTCAGATTGGCTAGACCTTCGTAAAATTATCAGGATAGCTAAATTTCAGTTCTGGACGCCCTGCAGTTGACGATTTTCGAAAAAAATTTATTTCTGCCTAATTCAAGTTCTGCAAATCGATAATCGATCCTTGATCCAGATTGACTGACATTTTTAAACAATCATCCACAACCTCATTACACATTTTAAATTAACGGAACTAAGGAGATAATTATTTATTCATCTGATTAACAATTTAATTTCAAACGACTTTTATTGACCACAATTCAGGTCAAAGGATTAGATAATTTTAGGTAGTTTTGTGTGTTTGAATTATAATTATATTATATATTGTTATATTTACCAATAGAATTGAGGATAACGGTGCAGGATAAGACCAGATTATAAACAATCCTCATCTTTCCAAATTAGAAAGAAAGCTGAATGATGTGTTAAAGGAGAATTCGCTTCACAATGTAACCAATGAATATTCCAGTGCGCCATTAGATTTCATAATCTACACTCTAGTTGTTATTTCATAGACTGAATGTGTAAAGTTTGCCCTTCTGAGATATTTACATTTGATAAGAATTAGTTTCAAGGAAAAAATATTTCAAATATCTCAACTACAAAGATGTATAAGACCGAAACTGCGCAATCAAAATTATACAATCGAAATGAAATTTAAAAGGAAAAGCAGAACAACCACGACTAATCCGAATTTGAGTGTATTGTAACGGACCTTCCAGATTTCAAGGAATTTGGAATTATTCGATGGGATCTTAGAGGATTCCAAAGATTTTAAGGGATTGCAATCTACTCTCAGAGATTCAACTAGATGTAAAAGGATTTTATAAGATTCGATGGGATATCACAGAATATCAGTGGATAAACTGTTTGGTATTTTTAAAGGACCGATTGATTTTTGAAACGGAAGAATGTGTTCCAAAAATTAATCTTCTCTTTTCAAATTATGTTTTTTTTTTCGAAGATTTGACGGTTTGGTTAAGAATTTTTTTTCTAATAGAAGAACGCACATTTTCTCATTTTTTCCCCCAAAAAAGCCTGAAGTTCTTCTCTTTGAGAGTCTCACTATCAAAACCCAAATATTCATCGAAATATTAACATTTTATCTTATAATCTACTATTCAACACCATATACTGTTTAGTTTTAAATTAGATAGGAAAACTTTGATTAATAGTGCTTTATTTGTTTGAGAATCTTCTGATTCATATAAATAGGTAACAGTTCAATTCTAAAACTAACTGGTATTCTAATAAATAAAAACAAAAAAACTGAAATTAAAGGCTGATGGTAAGCATTACCCCAGAGGATTTAAACTATGCTGAAGGCGAAAGCAAATCAAAAAACATTTTACTATATAATTAATTATAAAGCTCATTCGTGGCACGTACTAACAAACATAATTATTTTCTTGAGAGAATTTGTATCAGGGTTATCTAGAATAGTCAGCCAGGCATTCCTTATCTGACACAGATCCCTACTTTAGCTTATCCATGAAAATGTTACAGTATTACAAAATTGACATTCTACTAAAAGATCTTTCACAAATACTTCTAACCTGGCGGGCTTAGTTGTATTCCTCTAGAATTGACAAATCATCATTCAGTCTATCCAGTTCTCTTAATCGTGAATAACATTTCTTAGGATATCGATCGTCGGACATATTTAGAATTTTCTCTACACAGTTGAAAATTGACCCAAAAACTTCAGCTGCAAGATGAGAAGCACCTATTTCTGATCTAATAGCATATCCAGCAGTATTTTGTGGAACATGCAGGATTGTCTGATAAAAAGCGGTTTGAACTTTTTCTATAAAACATAAATAGCTGAGACTCCAAACATGGGATGTTCCGTACACAAAAGATGGGTATTTTTTATCGTGCCCATGACCTCCCTTTCCGTAGATTACAATTTTTGTTTTGTCTATGTTGAATTAGAGCTCATTTATCCTACAGTAATCTAATAATCCTTCAAGAATCTTACGCATTCCAACCAAAGAACCCGCAAAGAAAGCCAAATCGTCGGCGTTAGCTAAGAGCAATATCTCCAACAAATACTCTATAGATCTACCGATCCAGAGATGCCCTTATTTCCCTTGGTCGCAATATTAGCTTCATTCCTTGAATGCAAAACAGCGTAAACACACTTCTAACGCAGAATATTCTCTTCGAAGAGTAAAAAATATCTCTATTAAGGCAATTGTTCCATCAGACAATTTCCGACGGTAGTGTATGCTTATATCATAGTTTCACACTTGAGATATTCTAATTTTGAGAAAAAAAAATTTCATTTCGAGTGAATTTCAAATGAGCTGCTACAATAATGATCCCGCTGTTTTTCTGTGGAGAGCAAGTCAAGTAATGTAAATGTATTCGTTGAGGCTGAAAAAGCTTTAACGAAAGGGAATTCAAAATTTAAGAATATTACAGTCGTCACAGTTTTGACCTTTAATCTAAAAAATTGTACATCTAGTCGTGTGGACTCACCCTTATAAAGAGTCATTGCTTACACAAGTACTACTCTGAATTTCTGTTCGATTATGCGTTTGTTGCCTAATGGACATTCTGCGATTTCTTGCGGGGTCAGTTCATTAACCGCGCCGGTGTACATGTTTATTTTAGCCCGCTTTTCCACGAATCTTGCGAAATCTGTATATAATCCACGAAGAACCGTTTCTTTGTTTGTTTTTTCCAGTACTCCAAATACGTCACCATTGGACGCTGATAATACAATTTGTTCCTTTGTAGGAATGCGTCTAATGATACCATTTATTGTTTTGAATTGAATGTGTCTATCAGGAGGAAAAGCATATTTTCGAAGTTCGAATATTCGGTTTGGATTACTATGAGGAATAAATCGAACAAATTTGAGTTCTTCAAGCTTAAATCCAAGTAAGGTTATAGAACGGTGTGTGGCAGAAGGAGACCTGGACCTGGCACGAAGCGGCAGATCGGCGGAAGAAGGAGGCCCGGCAGAAGGATGAGGCATGGCAAGAGGAAGATTCCTTTCTGGTGAATGTCTTTCAGCAGAAGAAGAAGAAGAAGAAGAAAAATTTCCCCGACGAGAAACACCAGGGATAGGTTCGCCATTAGGCAAACACTCAAACTGCGAACTTAATTCTGCAACAAGAAACAGACGATTACATTTTTCTCAAGTTACACGATCGTATGTTGTTATATCAGACTTGTGTGATATTTCATTTATTCTTGTTATTAGAATGGATTTATTTATATTTACACATGTTTTACAGACACACATCCAGATAATTGTAATTGAAAACTGAATTGTATAACAATTGGAATTTGATTCGAGAAAATGCTTATAAATCTAGCGGAAGTTTCAGATGTATAGGAAATTATTACGGACAAATTAGAAGCAAGTTTTGAATATTTCAATGGAATAGGCATACGCTTTTTTTCTGGCAACCGTTTACGACGCTAGATGGCAAGCGGTGGCCAAAACGTAGTAGCCGTTTACGACGCTAGATGGCAACCGGTGGCCAAAATATTTTGGTAACCGTGGATACCATTTTGCTAACCGGTGACAGCGTTTTGGTCACCAGTGTTGGGAATTTTGCTCATTGCTTTCGCGCACAGTGTGGAATCGGCCATTTTGGATGTCTGTAAACGGTGTGCAAACGAGGGTTTCGCATGTATGTATAAAGAAAAAATTAATTTTCAGTAAAATGGTTCTGCCTTATTATGACGGTGTTTGACAACAAACAAATCTTCATAAATTGAAAAATCAGAAACAATTCTTGAAGTTTCAAACGATTTTCAAATTTATGAATGCTTACTGGTAGACACCAAACTGATTTCTGAAGTATTTGTTCGAATGACTTATTTGAACAATTTACTCTGATTGCACAAGAAACAGTGTACGTTGAAGATAGAAATAAGCTGAGAACTGGATAGAAGTATGTTGTTACCCAGTTACAAACCGGTTAGGATTCAGATAGGAATCGTGTACAAATATTGTATGATGCCTGATAGAACCATCTGTCCACGTCTCAATTATGCGCGACGCTTAAAAAACATTTAGTTACAATCTTAAATATATTATATATTATTATATTCACCAAGAGAATTAAGGATAACCGCGAAGAACAAGACAGGAGTATGGATAATCCGCATATTTCCAAACTAGAGAAGAAACTGAATAATTTATTATAGGCGACTTGGTCTAACTATAGTCGTTATCTCTTACACACGTTGAGCTTGCTATTTCGGAATATTTACATTTGATAAGATTAACTTTCGAGGAAAAAAATCTGGTTAGGCAGAAGTAAATGATATTCCACATTTTATGAAAGTATCTATGCTAAATATATATATTAAAAATATAGATATTGTTCACATATAGCTTAGAAAATATAAAAATAAGTAGGAATAAAAGATTCATTTCCAGAATAAAATATTCATTTAAAACGGTTTACTTTAACTCCTAATTGGTCGCAGGAATTCCTAAAACCAATTAAAAGCCACCGGATCACCCGGCAGAAATAAATCCGGTACCATGTGAATATACTTGAGATGACGTCGGCGCGCCGGTACGCAGCCGTGCCGCCACGCCGACGGCGCCGAATTCGAATCAGCGGCGGAACGGTTTCGAAGCAAGTTGGCCAGTAGCTTGGCGCGGTGGCGCAGCCGTCTGTATATATTCATTGGCCACCTAAAGTTGCAGGGGCCAATCAAGACAGAGTCAATGCGATGGACCAGCGAAATTTCAATACGTTTGAGTGGGCCGATCAAATTTGGGACAACCTGCTGCAGTGCTGCAATATCAGTATGACCCCTAAACGAAAAGGTAAGATGGCACGACTGCATGCTCTATGGCGAGCGAAGCACCCAGAGATATCGCGCTCTCATGCAAATGACCTCCGAGAAAGCGGTCATCTAAGCGGAAGGTCTACTCTACAGATAGACGATAAGCGATGCTTCAGGACCAGGAAAAACATCAACAGCCCAGTTTCTCTTGAGCTCAAATATCTGGCTAAACTGGATGACGCCATTCGCGGAGATATTTCCGAAGAGTAATTTACGAATCACGAATCTACCTCTGGACCATGAATTGTAGTGTATATGATGCAGCGAGAATGTTGCCAAATGTAAATCGCAAAACAAAATCAGCGGCTGATCATAAGAACAAAAGACTGATGCATCAACTCAGCACATAACACCTGGCAGGAATTTTACTGCTAGGGTTCCACAGTTCGCGCGCGAACTTCAGATCCCTCATCACACACTCCACAAGGCTAAGCTGTTGACGATGGAAGTGCTATACGATACCTTGGCACTGAAGAGACCTATACATACCTGGGCGTGCTACAGAGCACCTTCCCAGTAGTACTGTATTCACTTGAATTGGTTTCATGGACGAAGGATGAAAAAAATAATAAATCTTGAATGTTTGAAATAAATCAGCCCTATATGGCTTGAAGTTTTCAGTGAAGCCTCTAGTTCTTGAAGCTGTATGGCATACAGCGATTTCTAGATGGTCACTGAAATGTGTTGAAATCATTTTCTGTCATGAAAAGACGAGTGGGGTACGCAATAAAGGGTTTTTAGTGTCGTTAGTTACAAATTTCCTATTAGTTTTTTTAAGTTAGTGCAGTAAAATGGACCGTCGATGAGTTGAAGCAACTTGACGAAGTACAGACATGCAAGGTGATGACAATACATCGAAGGCTTAGCTTGGAGTGTCTCCATCAAAGAACGGTTCTGGCTACAGCCTGCTTAGTTCTGAATAGCACGAATTTCTTGATGCGAATCGTAGATCAACATGAAATTGTCAATGCTGCGGCGTTTCTATACCGTGCCGTAGATAGGGCCGCGGAAAAGCTTGGTTTTCCATTTTATTTCAGGGACACTACGGATAGCATAGCTTAACTGACATTTTTGATGCTCGAAAGTCATGTAAAGAAAGCCGAACATAAGCTTCTACTAAGGGAACTTGCTGACTGAAGACCAAGATCACTTGTATGATTGAATTCTCGGCACCAGCCTATGGCAATATCACGGCAAAGGAAGAGGAAGAACGGGCGAAATATCAAGCACATTTTTCAAGCTGAGCAGGCTGTACCAAGGCTACAAACTCCATCTCGCAGTTCTTATAATCAACTGTCTTCGAGTAATGAAAGCTTTGTTTTTTGGTCGATTCCAAAAAGTCCAGGCTTGCCAGTGTCAGTCTCAGTCCATCGTGAATCGGATGAATAAGGCTGTTTTTCTGGGATCATTTCATTTGATCCGTTAACACTGTAGCTCATAACATTGTTCAAAGATTGGTAGCTATAAAAAGTATCCAGAGGTGAAATTTTTATCTCCAGCTGTCCCGTCAGCCGTCTTCTTTGGACTTGACAAATCTGCAGTATTAGGGATCAATACAGTGCGCCTTTCCACTTGCCACTGCGGGATGGGTTGTTCTCTGTTAAGGAAAGTAATGAATATAAGAGGTAGATGTTGGTGCGTAGAAGTGAACTGTTTCCACCACAAGTTGTTGATTTTATCCGGCCCTGGCGCTGAAAAGTTCTTAGTTCTAGCGATAACGTTCTTCACTTCTTGAGCCGTAATTAGCGGACACTCTTCCTCTGGACCGTGTAACCTTTGCCTCTGGCAAATTCACGAAAGAGTGATATATCTGAAGAATCTTCATTTAGCTGATAAGTATCTCCATATACTTGCTTCTAGAAGTTTTGAATCTCTTCACGACTAGGCGGATTCTTAACGGCACGCGACGTTTTATTGAACAGGCGGGAAGGATGAGTAGAAACGTGGAATTTTCCTCAATCATCTGTACTCGCTAATCACGCACTGAATGTGTAACGCATGTCGTCTCACGGTTTCAATCTTAAACTGAAGATGTGCAATACGCTCGCGGGTCTCACCTATGCATACTTTTTGGTGGATAGATCTCCTACTTTTCATTTTGGCATTATGGGCTATCTGCAAAAGTTGTCTCGCTGGAACATTTTGAGCCAAGATATTCCCGATGATAGCTGTAGAGCGTGTCATGCACACCCCGAGCATCTAGTACACATACTATCTAGTTGTCCAACTCATGCGGGAACGTCCTACATCCAAAGGCATAATGCGGCACTAAGAGTGTTTTATTACCATATCTGTCATTCTTACGGCATTACCCAAAATACCGCTCTGTTCAACGCTCCTAGAAAAATCGAGTCAATTGGAGAAAATGAGAAGTGCCGCATATACGGGAACTTCATTTTCTTGACAATTGTTTCTGTTGCGCATTCGAGGCCTGACATAGTTCTCCTTGACTTCGAGAAACAAACCATGTTCTTTATCGAATTTTAGGCACCAGCTGACAAAAACGTCATAGTAAAGGAGAAGAAAGAGAGGAGGATACGAAGAAGCGCTATGGCCCTCCTCATCGTACATTCAGCAAGCCCTTGTCCGATTTCAACTTTTTTAATAGGAGTAGAAAATATTTCTTATGATGAATTCGATTGGCTTTTTCACGTCTGTTTTTATCGGTACGAACCATTTTTCAAAATAAATATTGTACTTTAAAAATTGAAGGTCAAAAATGAATTTGACTTTTTCACAGACAGGGCACTTTTTTACAATTCTTTTTTTCAGTGAGAAAGAATGCATGGATTTCTGTTACTTTGGGTTCCTGAAGTGAAATCATCTGACAAAACAAAGTTTCAAGTTCTCCGGTAAGCCAGATAACGATTTTAACGCGCGACGATATTATAAACGATTTTTTTACCATTAAAAAATTCAATTTCACTTTCTACTCTTAATGGTTTAAAAAAAAACCCCAAGCCTTCTCACAAACAAAAAACATTTAAGAAACGTCATCCTTTGAAAAAAATAAGGTTCATTTGTGACCTTCATTTCTGATGGAAGAGTTAGGAATCGCGGAAGCAGACTACATGAAAATCACAAAAATTCGTACCCCATACCCTTCGGTGAATATTTATCAAAATGAAAAAGCTTAACTTGGATGGTGAACATTGAATTGTTCAAGTGAGTACGCTCAAAAATTAATGTCCTTCATACGAAAAAGTTAAGAAGGAAAAATTCTTTGATAGTCTAAAAAAAATTATTCGTATACATTTTTTAGGATAACTGAAATAAAACAATGATGGAAAATAACATTTTTACTTTATTTTGCCACATCTTAATAAGCAGTACCGGTTTAAAGTACCGAGAATAACAACACATAAATTTATTGTTCAAGATAACATAGCATTCAACACATATTCGACATAATATAGAAAATTTCATAGTTTTGACACACTTCCATCAAGCGCGAAGAGCCAGACAAGTAATGTGAATGTGTTCCTTGAATCCGAAGTAAGTTTAACAAAAGGAAATTCATTATTCCAGAATATAACAATTGTCAATGTCTTGACCTTGGTTCAAAAGTTCTCTGCAAAAACATGGGGTAAGCATCAAAACCGAGCACGAAGCGCGAGGTCCGACGGACGTGTTAAGAATCGTGATTTAGACAAGTACTATTTTGAATTTCTTTCCTATCAGGGTTTGGTTGCCTAATGGAGAATTTGCGATTTCTGCAGGGATCAATGGAACAATCTTGCCTGTGTCGATGTTTATTTTCACCCGCTGTTCCCCATCAACAATAGGTGCATATAATCCACGAAGAGTCGTTTGTTTGTATGTTTTTTCCACAATTGCAAATATCTCACCATCATACGTTGATAATACAATTTGTTCACCGGTTGGCAAAGAGTTCTGGATATTATTATATGCTCTGAATTTAATAGGTGCATTGCGTGGAAAAGTGTATTTCTGAAGTTTGAATACCAGCGCGGGATTTCTGTGTGGAATGAGTCTTATGCGTGGAAGATCATTAATTGTAAATCCAAGTATGGTTAAAGTACGCCTGGGAGTACGAGACCTGGATCTGGTATGAATAGGAGACCCGGAAGCAGGTGGAGATCGGGCAGAAGAATCAGGTCTGACCAGAGGAGGAGTCCTTTCCGGAGAATGTCTGTCAGAAAGAACAGTTCTGCTACGAGGAGCACGAGGAATACCATTGTCCCAAAAATCGGATTGTGAACTCAACTCTGCAACAAGAAAGAGAGAATTAAACTTTACCTAAAGAACACGATCGTATGTTGATGTGTCATGGTTATTCTCTCTTTTGGATTGAAAAGTACTTCCAATTGTATAAAAACTGTAACTTGGCTTCAAGTTTCAGATATTTAGGAAATTATTCCAAACCAATCGAAAGCAAATCTTCAATGATTCAGTTATATAAACCGCAAATAATTAAATTTTCTGTACATAACCACTGGACTAGGTGTCCCCAAAGAATGGTGATAAGTTATTTGTTGAAACTGCTGAAGAAACGATTTTTTTTTCTTCAAAACGTAAGAAAACCAGCGAAGAAGATTTGGTGAATGTGGATCAGTGTTAAACTAGAGATACCCCTATTCAATACAAAGTTCATCCCAATTCTTTTCCAACAGACAAAATAAACATAGACTATTTTTGTTTACAGTTCTTAAATTTAATAGAAATCCGGCATTGTTAATAGGGGTTTCTGTGGCATTCATGTGTTAGCAATTGAAATATCCTAAAATTGATTATGATTTGTCCAAATATATACTGCGTGACCTCTATATCTTGTATTTACTGAGGAGTCCACAGTGGGCTTATCCAAACTTGCTTCCTGCAGATTAGGTTTAAAAAATTATGATTTTCGTAAAGCTTAAGATTGATATACTTGAAATTATAGATTTATTATATATCATTCTATTCGCCAATAAAATTAGGGATAACCGTGAAAGATAAGACCAGAGTATTGACAATGCTCATCTCTTTTAATCAAGGAATAAGCTGATTGATATATTAGTGAAGAATTTTACTGATGATGTAACTAATGTATGTTCTTGTAGTCCGTCATCTTATTGCCTGTATGTGATGTTTACATTTGATAAGAGTCAGTTTGAAGGAAAATTTTCCTTTCACAATTTTCAATCAAACTGATTTCGCTGATGACGTAATTATTTACGTTGTAGGTGAAGTTAGTTTGTACGTGGCATATTTATACAGTGTCAAGTATAACGGAACACTTACAGCTTTGAAACACTAATGTAAATTCTACAAAATATGTATAAACCTCTATCATAAAAGTATATAAAAGAGGACGAGAAATTTGTTCTTAATTATTTTTTGACATGCTGCGTAGTTTTCGTCTTAATCGTGAAAAATATCATTACCTATAAAAAATTGAATTTTCGGAAAAACGACGCAAGGTACGGAAAAGGGGAACAGACAAAAATTGTGCATTCACAAAGGATCTACTTTTTCTGCAATCGCTTCTTGATAGAACGCATAGTTTTTCTCCTAATCGTAAAAACCATTTGTACAAGTATCAATATTGAAGTACACAATTGGGGTCATTTGAAAATTCGAAATTTAAAATAAAAAAAAAGTAAAGCTGAAGAAACATGCACTTGGAATTACAGATATATCATACATTGTTATATTTACCAACAGAATTGAGTATGACGACGAAGGAGAAGATCAGATTATAGAGAATCCTCATCGTTCTAAATTAGAAAAAAATCTCAATGATGTATTATAGGAGAATTTGCTGAACAATGTAACCAACGAATATTATAGTGCCTCATTAGATTTCACTATCTACACTGTAGTTGTTATTTCATAGACTGAGCTTGTCAAGTTTGCTCTTCTGAGATATTTACAAATGATAAGAAATAAAATAAAGTTGGAAAGAAAAACCAGAGCAACTGCTTAGTATGACTAATCTGAATTTGAAAGTAATATAACAGACCTTTCAGGTTTTAGGGGATTTTAAATTATTCGATGGCATTTTACAGGCTTTCAAATATTTTCAGGAATTGCAAGCTCAACTCAGAGACTCTACTGGATATAAAAGAATTTTATAAGATTCAATGGAATATCACAGAATATCACCGTGGTTCATGCGCCTATCTAACTACCCATCTATCTTCCCGTCACTGATGAATAGGCTACCCAGATATACGTACTTATCTACTGGTTCTATTTTCTCATCATTTAGGACAATGTTGCACATTGTATTCTCACCTGTTCCTCCAAAAAACCATAATTTTTGATGATTTACAGTAAAACCGGACGAGGCAGCCAGGACGCCACATTTTGGGGTGCAGAGCTCTTGTTTGAAATTATAGGAAATTGTGAATTGTGCCTTTAAAAAGCCTGATTCTTTGGCTACAAAATTGCATTATGGCATTTTGACGTAGCTTGTCCATTACAATTCCTACAATCGTTTTCCAGAGATGCTGTGTTTTTGATTAAATGTAAAAACGTGGGGCGAGGCAGCCAACCATATAATGCACAGACTTAAAATAATGTATCATTTCTTCATTAGGTCCAGGATGATATATAAGAATGAAAAACAAAGTCGCCAAAAGAGATTTCGTTTTTAGGCATTTCAGTATAATCTGCCGTTTGTTGGCTACCTCGCCCCACACCTGCTTTTTTCCGAAAAACTTTCCCTACAAAAAAAAGTATTTTGAATATCGAAAAACCAAAGATTCCATCGTGTTAAACACAAAATTCGACTGCGGAAAATACTCACCTAAATTTTTTTACACAATCTATTCACTAAGGATAAGCAAACGTGAATCACGGAAATCTTCCTTCTGCTAGTAGTTTTTTACAAATGACGCTGGTTTTTGCAAACCGTGACAGTCACGAGACTCAACTTTCGGCGAGTACAGCGGACTACCCTAACCGACCTTACATTACAAAGGTGCGCGATTTCAATTAACGCTGTGGGAATAAGAAGAGATTGGCTGCCTCGCCCCACTGGCTGCCTCGCCCTACTGGCTGCCTCGCCCTACTGGCTGCCTCGCCCTACTGGCTGCCCCGCCCCACTAGCTGCCTCGCCCTGTTCCACTCTTCGATAATTTTGAGGCCCATGTTCCTCATGCTTGTATTCAGTTTGTTCAACATTCTTCACAAGTCTTCGATTGCTCGTGCCATAACAACCTTATCATCCGCGGACGCTAACCCACGTACCCTTACTGTTTTGTGTTCTACACCTTCTTTGTCAAAGAGGGTCATTATTAGACACTTTTCCACGAATATAATAATATAGTAGTGAATATGACGGTGGAAGTGTTTAGTTGTCCAGAAACCTCCTTTTTACATTCTCATCAGAGAAGAAATAAAATTAACAGAAATACAGCACTTCCAAAATCGAAGAAAAAAAAAACAAAAATGAAAATTTTGAGCCAAACATCGCACGATATGAAAATAAGTCAGGAGAACAAAATCCGTAAAAGAACAACATTAAAAATGGGGAAAATGACATTTTTGGATGAACGACACAAGCTACGAAAAAAAAATTATGAGAAAGATTGTTCAATCAAAGAAGAACTACAAATTTATTATTGAATTTTTGTGATGGGGCGCCTAGTTTCTGTTGTAATTGTGAAAAATAACATTGAAAAAAACTATATTTTTCGAGAAATGACAAAAGGTACAAAAAAATTAATAGACAAAATCGAGTGCGAAGCACAAGATACGCGATGAGAATATGTTCGTTGAGCCAAAGGAGTTGTAGCAAAAGAGAATTTACAATCATAAAATTACAATTGTCGATGCTTTGACCTTTAACTTCAAAAGGTCTGTGCACAAATGTGTGCACAATCAATCTTTCCTTCCAAGATTATGTTTTTTTTTGTTTCGAGGATTTAAATGTTTGGTTAAGAATTTCTTTTTTGATAGAAAAATGTATATTTTCTCATCTAGTTCATTTAAAGAAAAGCTTAAACTTTTCTTTCCAGGAGACATAACGTTAAAATAGAGAGGCTTCTGAAATGAACTATCAAAACTGTACTACACTAACATTTTTTTATTGCCACTCTGTAAAGAACAAGACAACTAATGTGAATGGTATTTCTTGAAGCCGAAGGAGCTTCAACAAAAGGGATTTAAAAATGAAAAATATAACAGTCGTCAATGTTTTAACCTTTGGTTTGAAAAAGTTCACGCATAATCGTGTGGACTCAACCGCGTAAAGAATTTTGGCTCACTCAAGTACTACTATAAATTTCTGTTTGATTACGCCTCTGTTTCCTAACGGACATTCCGCGATTTCCTGCGGAGTCAGTTCATCAACCGCGCCGGTGTACATGTTTATTTTCTCCCGCTTTTCCACAAATCCTGTCATATCTATATATATATTCCACGAAGAACCGTTTCTTTGTTTGTTTTTTCCAATACTGCAAACACGTCACCATTGGACGCTGAAAATACAATTTGTTCTTTGGTAGGGATGAGTTTAGTGACACTATTCAGTGTTTTAAATTGAATTTTTCTATCAGGAGGAAAAACGTATTTTCGAAGTTCGAATATTCGGTTTGGATTATTGTGAGGAATAAATCTAACAAATCTAAGTTCTTCAAGTTTGAATCCAAGTATGGTTATAGAACGATGCCTAGCAGCAGGAAACCTGGACCTGGCACGAATAGGCAGATCGGCGGAAGGTGGAGAGACGTCAGAAGAACGAGGTCTGGCAAGAGAAAGTCTCCTTTCTGGGGAATGTCTTTTAGAAGGAGAAGAAGAAGAAGGTCCGCAACGAGGAACATCAGGAATAGGTTCTCCATTAGGCAAACAGTCAAACTGCAAACTTAACTCTGCAACAAGAAACAGAGGGTTACGTTTTTTTAAGGTACACAATCGTATTTCGTTATATAGGCCGACCAAAATTACCCTTTTTGGTACCCAAAGACTGAACTAGGTAATTCCGAAGGATCTAGTCCCAAAAAAGAAGAAATGGCCAAATTCAGCAAACATTATCTTATGAGCAGCGATGTTTTTTTTAATTGCTTACAAACCAATTTTTGCCCTCCGAGACACTGAGAAAGTAGCAATGGTCTTGAAGAAAGCGAATCAAATTGTGTTATTCAGTTGATAAATGATTTGGTATCTGAAGGTTTTTAAGTTTGATGAATCCGAATTTGAGCTCAGATTTGCAAAATTATAGACAAAGTGTCTTTGCTAGCTTTCCATTGTTAAACTATTAGCCGTATAACTCAATTTTAACCTTTCATCGAAACAAACATCTTATATTCTAAAATATATGAATACCAGATCAATCTTCGAAATATTGCCCATTGTTTTCGATGACCTTGCGCTACCACGGATGCCATCGCGGAGAAAACTTGGAGTCTACGAGCCGATGAAACCATCGACGGATTTTGGAACATCATCCAGAGTTTGGGATTGCTTACCTACCAAAGTGTGTTGCATTGACTGGAACAGGTGATAATCGGATAGGACCAAGTCTGATGAATATGCCGCGTGCTGGAGAACATCTCAGCCCAAGATTGAAATTGCTTGCTAAGCCGGGCGAGCAACATGAGGTAACGTTTTGCAATAACTGATTGACCTGTTTCCAAATGCTCATCAGAGAGTACTCTCTTCATATCCCAAGGCCATTCTCTGGGCAAGGAAGGCGAAAAGTTATGCTGCTTCGTGACAACGCTCGACCTCATATTGCTCGCGCGACTTAGCAAACCATTTTAATTTCGGCCTGGGAAGTTCTCCAGCACGCAGCATATTCTCCAGACTTGGCCCCATCCGATTTTCACCTGTTCCAGTCAATGCAACACGCTTTGGTAGATAGGCGATCCTAAACTCTAGATAATGTTCGAAAATGCATCCATGACTTCATCGGCTCGAAGGCTGCCAGTTTCTTTTGCGATGGCATCTGTATGTTAACTGATAGGTGGTATTTTCTATTGTTTCCATTATGGCTCCACGTGACCATCTCTTCGACTTTATATCAGGGTATCTGGAAATCCTGACGTATAGGAAGAATTTGGACAACGGATTCGTTTTTAAGATATTGAAATGCTACGAAGCCGCCTAGTCTGTTCTTGAGGTAAACGTTTTGTAAGTGTTATTATTAATGATATACATTAATAAATCATTACATCAAAAATATTATTCGGTTAGATTAAGAATATTGGAACTCTGATTAAATTGATAGATTTACATGAAAGTCAGTACGAGGGGAGTTTCCGAGGTACTATACAGGAATTTAAGGTCAGAATTAAAAAAAAATCAAAATAGGGATTTAAATTTCGTTGATTTTATCATATTAGTGGGTTTCTACCAAAGTTAGTGAAGGGGGATTTGTTAAACCTTAGAATGCAAATTTTAGGTCGAAATTAATAAATTCCAAAATTTTACTGAAATTTTAAAAACGTATTTTGAGACTCGCAAAACTTCCTTGTGATAAAGTTTACGGAAATCTACTACTTTGATACAATTGGCATAATTTTGAATCAAATTAAGTGTTCATATTCAATGCCTCGAAAACCCCCAAATTTGAATGAAATTTGGGAATTTTTGTAATTTGATAATGTAGAACTAATTTCTTGGTAAAGAGAAAACCATTCAGAAGTGTACATAATAATTTTCAAAAAGTAATAAACGTGGAAAACGTGAAAAATGAAAGTTTTGTAAAACGACGTAATGGTGTAACATTCTTGACTCTATTCAAAAAATAAGGAGGTTCTGTTTTCAATTGTTAATTTTTTTTTTATATTTACAGATTTTATAGATTTTGACGCACTTTTGAGGATCGGCCGATTTACGTAAAGCTTAAAGAATATTCACAAAAAATATAGATATGTCATATATTATCATATTCACCTACTGAATTGAGGATAACCACC
Organism: Andricus quercusramuli; assembly: GCA_932178445.1. Lineage (NCBI taxonomy): Eukaryota > Metazoa > Arthropoda > Insecta > Hymenoptera > Cynipidae > Andricus > Andricus quercusramuli. The sequence continues at coordinate 197,298 of CAKNXH010002224.1, read as the reverse complement.
AAGGATAGACCCAGATTGTAGACAATCCTCATGTTCCCAAATCGGAAAAGAAACTTCCTAATGTATTGTAGAAGAATTTGTTTAAAGATATAATTGAGGAATATTCTAGTGCTCCATTAGGTTTTATAATATATACTGTAGTCGTTATCTCTTAGATTAAATGCATCAAGTTTGTCCTTCTAAGATATTTACATTTGATAAGAATAATTTTTAATAGAAAAGATTGGCCATGTATAAGGTAAAAAGTCCAATGACAATTATATTATTCAAATGAAGTAAAAAATTAAAAGCAGAGTAACTTCTTAGTATGACTGAACCTATTTTGTTAAAAATGCAATATATTTCGACTCGAAATATTAGAAATACGTATTGAGAGAATTTTAGCCTTCGTTACTTTTCTGGGGGTTCGGGGGGATCTTTTTGTTCTGTTTGTTGAAGGTAACGAAATAATATTACTTTTCACAAAACTTTGTGAAAGATTCGTACTCTTTCGGAAATAAAATGATTATGTCTATGTTCCATTTGCTTCCGAGCAATTGAATCCTTTTTATTCCGCGCGAATGCGAAATTTTTTTTCGTATCATCTCGAATGCAGCCCGTTCAAGTCGGCGATGTATCATATAAATCCGATCAGAACCTGTCCGCTTTATTTCAAATTCCATTTCGAATCAATCCACATAAATCCCAACATTTGGAGGAAGTTCGTTCCGTATGAATCCGATTGACTCCGCAGGAGTTTCTATAAAATTTCAATCCGAATGATTCGTTGAATTCAGTACGACATTTCTTCAAAAGTCTGAAGCGCCCTGAGGACACAGAGCGATCCCAAGACGACGAGCTTCTACATTTTCTCGCACATTTTTCAGAAACCTCTCACAGACTTATCATCTGTCTTTTAGAAAGCTTGAAAGTGTATCCACACATAGTGAGATGCAGAGAGAGATTGATGTCCCTTTGGAAAATTATACTTACTATCTTATCTGGAAATTATCGTGTGACATCAAACAACGTCACCTTCCAGAGGAGGCTCCTGCAGGGCGATACCATGAGCCCTTTGCTTTTTTGCACCACACATCTGACTCCAGCTCTCGCACTTTGAAATTCTTCTGGATACCTCTGCGGCGACACTAATTATCGCGAGCATAGGGTCACTTATGTATTTTGTATGGATGACCTGAAGATCTATGCCTCTTGTAAAAGTTAACTTCGAACTGATAGAAATATAATCTAAAATCACACATTAGAGATTGGGATGTACTTTGTATTGGACAAGTGTGTATACATTCATCTGAAGAAAGGAAAGATTACTGGCGTTTCCAAGGACCCTGAGCTTATGGATATAAATGTTATTAGAAATCTTAACACTGGAGAAACCTATACATACCTGGGCGTGCCTCAAAGCCGCCCTTTTAATCTGTCGGTGTTAAACAAGGTATCTACGACCAACATTCTTGCCGTCACGGTTCTGCTCTACTTTTTTGGGGTAGCTCAATGGACAAAGAACGAGATCATGGTCCTTGATATCAGCACACGTGAGATCATACATATACATAAAAGGTTACATATCAATTCGTCTGTTCCGTGATTACACATCTCACGCCGGCAAGGCGGACGCTGACTTCTGAATCTCCAGTGTCTTCGAAACTGAATTGTTCTAAATATAGGTTACATCGTTGCAAATGTCAGAGACGGAGATCAAGAGAGACTATCACTGCGGTTAGGGCGACGACTACCTGGCAGCGAAATGCAAAGGTCCTAATCGGGTGAAGTGTTGTTGGACGTACGACAGAAAGAGACACCGGGGTTTGGATTGCGCCAGCACCAACCCTCCAGGGTCAGGTCGGCCCTGGAGTCTTTTTGTCCTCGCAGGTCTCCTGGTCCTGAAGGTATATATCCTGTCTTCTTACAGAAGGCTGGAGAGATCATCATAGGGCCGATCGTGAGACTTGCTAGGGCTAGTCTGCCACAAAGATATCTTCCGACGGCATGGAGAGGTACAAGAGTATTCTTCATTCCGAAAGCAGGCAGGACGAGCCTTCTACTGCACCTCCAGAGGGGTGATAAGGGTGACCATGATTGCACATGGTGTACCTATCGTAGTCGTGGATTGGAACTGCCTGATCTTGACTGTGACTGTCCACAGGGAAGCGTTTATCGCCCCTACTGTGATGCTTGGTAGTCGATGAACTGCTTCATCTGCTCACGAGTCAGGCCTACCATGTTATAGGCTACGCGGGCAATATAGTGTTTATCGCCAGCATCTGGATGCGCTCTTCAGAGTAATGCAGCAAACACTGGGCACAGTGAATTATTGGTGCAAGAATACTAGATTATCATCAGTCAACCCAAGTAATATAGATACGGTTGTATTCACCAGAAGGTATAATTTGGTAGCAACAATTACACTTAAATTGGGAGGGCAATAACTGGAAATCAAAGAACAAGCTAAATATATAGGAGTCATCCTAAATAAGAAGCTTCCATGGAACGAGCACCTGGAAAACAAGTGCAAAAAGCTGGTAGCATACCTATGGCTCTGTAGGAGAGTGATAGGGAAAAGCTAGGGCTTGAAGCCGGAGACAAAAGAAAACTGCTTGCTAACAGATTTTTGAAAACTTACGTCGATACCACAATTAAGAAAATACGTCTAATGCTCATAAAATCAAGGTGAAGTATATATGATGCCAGCATAATTTGACAGCAAGAACATATCATCGGAGAAACTAATAACATTAACGCAATTGAAAGTAAAATTTCGTCAAATGAATGCAAAACGCCTGATTATTTACGGGTCGACATATTTATATTTCAATTACTGAAACTTGCATTCCAGATTTTCTTCTACAAAAATCGTCAATTTAACCTTTAACTCTAAATAGTTTACGTACAATAGTGTGGACTTAACCGTGTGAAGAATTATGGCTCACACAAGTACTACTCTAAATTTCTGTTCGATTATGCGTTTGTTGCCTACTGGACATTCCGCCATTTCTCGCGGAGTCAGTTCATTAACCACTCCGGTGTACATGTTTATTTTTGCCCGCTTTTCCACAAATCCCGCAATATCTGTATATAATCCACGAAGAAGCGTTTCTTTTTTTGTTTTTTCCAATACTCCAAATACTTCACCATTGGGCGCTGATAATACCATTTGTTCTTCGTTAGGGATGGGTTTAGTGATACTATTTATTGTTTTGAATTGAATTCGTTCACCAGGAGGAAAAGCGTATTTTCGAAGTTCAAAGATCCGATTTGGATTATTGCGAGGAATAAATCGAACAAATTTAAGTTCTTCAAGTTTAAATCCAAGTATGGTTATAGAACAATGCCTGGCAGCAGGAGACCTGGACCTGGTACGAGGAGGCAGATTGGCCGAAGAAGACTCGGAAGAAGAATAAGGTCTGGCAAGAGGAAGAGTCTTTTCTGGAGATTCACTTTGAGAAGAAGAGAAAGAAAAAGGTCTGCTTCGAGGAACTCCAGGAATAGGTTCGCCATTAGGCAAACAGTCAAAAGGCGAACTTAACTCTGCAACGAGAAACAGAGGGTTAAATTTTTTTATACACTGCTTTGAAAATGAATATTTGCAATTATTCACGAATAAAACAAAAACTGCGCATCTTATCAAAAAATGATTGATAGCTTTGTAGCTTTTTTTCTTTTTATTTCTTTCGTGGCTTGTGTCATTTGTAAGACTTTAATTTAAAAAAATCTTTATGTTGGCTTTTAATAATGAAACAAAAAGTACGGGTCAAATAAAAAAGTGATTTATAACGATTGAGTGGATCATTTGGGTTGTGTAATTATTGTACATTCATCTTTTTTTGTATCTTGCATAGTTTCACCGGAAAATGGAATTTTTCATTTTTCATTCTTTTTTGTGCATTGTTTGGCAACCAATTTTAATTTTCGTTTTTTTTTTTAATTTTAAAAATGCTACAAATCTAACAAATTTTTTCATCAAAAAAAGTCGTAAGAGTGAATTTTTCTACTTTTCTAGTACTAAAAATAGCCATAGATAAAATTGTTGAACCTTAAAAAAAATTTTCTCAAAAATTTTGAAAATGCTCAACTTTCTGAATTGGTATGTAAAATAGCTGGCTATCGAATTCGCGATTTTTGTCAGGCCTTGAAAAAGTGTGTCGAAGCTGTTTTCAATCTGATAATTTTGTTGAAAGTTATCTTGCCTACAGAAAGACACCTGCTCGAAACGTGGAGATTTAATGGAAAACCGACTGAGTAAAATTTTACATAAAACAAGTACCTTCTCATGAAGATGAGAATCTAAGAATTAATAATATATAATGATAAATTCAAATTCAGTTTTATACGCTAGAAAACAGGATTCGTTGCAGATAGGAATTATCTAAGAACTAGATGAGCGTATGTTGCCACCCAGTTACAAACCGATTTGATTCAGATAGGAATCGTGTACAAATATTACATGCTGCCGGATTGAACCATCCGTCCACGTCTCAATTTTGCGTGGCGCTTGAAGAATATTTCGATACAATCACAAATATATTATATATTATTATATTCACCAATAGAATTAAGGATAGTCGCGCAGAATAAGACAAGAGTATAGAGAATCCTCATCTTTCCAGACTGGAGAAGAAACTGCTTAATTTATTGTGAAAGCATTGGCTTAACTATAGTCGCTATCTCTTTAACACGATCAGCTTGCTCCTTTCAAATATTTACATTTGATAAGAGTAACTTCCAGGAAAAAAATTCGGGTTAGGCAGGAATAAATAATTTTCCGGATTTTATAAAAGTATGTATTTTAAATATATATATATACAATTATTTATTTATTTATTCATCTATAAACAACCCTCAAGTTGGGAAAGTATGGCCTATAAACGGGAAGGTTATGTGGCGCGACTACATGATCTATAGGGAAAGAAATACCCAGACCACTCGCGCTTTTCGCATCACCTTCTGTGAAACCGTACCGATAACCTCCGAAAGAGCGGTTATATCAGAGGATCAGGAAAGACATCAACATCTAGTTTTCTCTCAAGCCCAAAGATCTGGCTGAACTGGATGACGCGATTCGTGGAGATTTTCGGAAGAGTCCTACCTCTAGTAGGCTGGGCGAAACAGCACGCATTCAGCATTCAGTATTTGATTGACTATTCAACGTCTGGCAGAAGTTTTACTGCTAGGTTTCAACAGTTTGCATATGAACTTCGGATCCCTTATCAGACACTCGACAAGACAAAGCTGCTGACGATGGAAGCGCTATACGATACCTTGGCGTTGAAGAGACCTATACATACCTGGGCGTGCCACTGAGCCGCATCCAGGACGCGACATCTATAAAGAATGCTCTCCGATGTAGATATGAATGTTTTATGCCACAGGTTTGGTCCTCCGAACTGTTGGCCACGAACACAGTATCTGCATCGAATATGCTTGCCGTCCCTTCTATCAATTTGGATAGGTCAACTTTAGGGTCACCGGCCAGGGACAGGAGAAGCCTGTTCAGAAGCAGAAAGGTCGGAAGCAGGCCTAAATGACTGCTCCTGGTCTAACCATTGCCCAGATTAAATTGCATCACAGCAAAGACGCCTCTGCCCATCAGCCTAACTTTTTTCCTATTAAAAACAGTGGCAAGACTTGTGGATAGATATATCCGCAATAAGGTCTTGTCAATCAGACCGCTCCACAAGGAGCAACAATCAGAGTAAGACAGATGCGGATGTTTTCACCAGAAGGTACAAGTGGAGAACTACGAGTACATTGAATTTTGGAGGAAAACAACTGAGAATCAAAGGACGAGCTAAATACCTGGAAAACAAGTGCAGGAAGCTAGTAGCGACCCTATGGCTCTGCAGGATAGCCATAGGGAAAAGCTGGGGCCTGAAGCCGAAAACACTCATGTGGATTTATACAGCGATCTTGCGAACCAGTTTAACATATGTGGCGGTAGTCTGGTGGAGTGGGGTACAGCTGTCTACTGTGAAATCTCGACTGGAAAGGATCAGGGGTTTGATTTTAAGAGGCGTCACTGGAACTCCGAAGTCGAATCACACTATGACACTGGGGGCACTAATAGGCTTAGAGCCCATTCATCTTACCATTAAGGCCGTGGCTACGATGGCGGCCTGGAGGCTAACTTTGGCGAATGACAGAAGGATCTCGACATCAGTAAAGATCTCAGTCCATATCGCGAGAAGGCCGTCCCTGAGCATGCCCAGGGACAAAATGTTCACTCATTACCTCTTTGACAAGAAGTATCGAGTTAGCCTATCCACGAAGGGGGAAAGGGTTAACGGCGACGCATACCTGCCCAGTGATGGAGACAACTGGTTTACAGATGGCTCCAGGAACGAGGAGAATGCAGGAGCCGGCGTATATCGTAGAAGGAATGGAATGGGCTTCACAATTGAGTTGGGGCCCTACGCTACAGTTCTACAATCTTAGATTAGGGCTGTACTCCAGTGTACCTACAAGGCAAGGAGTACGGCAATAGGAGGAACATCCGTATCTGCTCAGACAGCAGGGCTGCTATATTGGCCTTGAATGGAACAACGACTATGACGCTGTTAGTATGAGAATGCTTTGAGGCACTAAATACGTTAGCGACCGAGAACCGAGTCACTCTGCCATGGATCCCTCGACACAGTGGTATCAAGGGCAGTGACATATCGGATAGGCAAGCCAAACTAGCAGCAGGAAGAAATTTTACTGCACCCGAGCCAGTTGTAGGTATTTCCAGCAGGCCAATCACTGGAAAAATTAACAGTTGGCTGACTGAGAAACATCAGAATGAGTGGGAATTGTTTTCTGGTTGCAGACAGGCCAAAACACTCTTGGGCTCAAAGCTTAACTCCGACCGAGGTAGGGAAATACTCAAGCTCAGGAGGAATGAAATCAAAGTCCTAACAGAACTATTCATAGCATATGGGAAGTTAGGATAACACAGACATAAGATAGGGCTTGCAGAAAGTCCCCTCTGTCGCCTGTTTGGAAAGGAAAATGAGACATCTACTCACATCCTTTGTTACTGCCCAGCGTTTGCGGGGAAACGTCCAACACTGATAGGCAATTACTGCATCAGTGAGTCAGAGATATCATCCAATAACGTGGCTGCGGTCCTCTTCTTATGGAGGGGACTATGGGGTCATTCTTAGGCTCACAAGGGGAAGCAACGGGATTACCCAAGCGTCAGGGGCTGTTACGGTCTCAACCCAGAACTAATAATAATAAAACCTTGGTCTTGGGGTACAAATTTTGTCGGTTTGTCTTACCATCCGACTGATTCAATCGGCAATCAATCCAAATGCACATTCGAGTACTTTATATAGACACCCTGAAAATTTTTAATTCGAATGAATTTAAATCTTAAATGAATTTCATCAAAATTCATAATACCAGAAAATATTCCCTACGACTACATATCATAGTATGAAAGTATCAAGGTATCTTCATGCAATTCATTAATTATATTCTTAAGATATAGATAATTTCAGATATTTGAAGCTGTTCCCATGGATTTGAGCGGATTTGAAGGATTTCATAAGGTTAAATGGCATTTCACACATTACCAGTGTATTCACTGGAATGTACGGTGCAGGTAAGCATTTTTTAGCATCCTCTGCAGTTTGGAAACTAGCTTAGTAACAGTAACACGTTCACCCTTTTAACCATATTTCGGCTTCAAAACAAATATTGTGTTTCAGATGTAATACTTATCTGAATAATTGGATTCAGAGAAGGAATTCAACATTCTTGAAATCTGATGTACACATAAAATAAAAAAATGCTGACATCAGATTTCATGAAATTTTATCTGAATCCTATATTTAGCGACACAAATTATCTTAGTTTCTTAGTGTAAAATAATAATGATAATATACATATGATACATATTGCTGGTAATGAAATATTTTTAATGACACATGTATGATTTCAGCACCTTTCGACGACTATCAAGCGGGCCTAAAGCTTTACTTTTAGTCTACTATTATATTTTTGGTTTCGAAATTATCTTGTTTGTTTACAAATTCTACTATTTGATTTAGAATGTAACTATTTTGATTGACATGCAACTGCTTTGTTGAAAACTCATTTTTCATGGTCAAAAAATTAACTAATTTCTTCATAGTGAAATTAATTTCGTGGTTGTAAATTTATCTTTTTGAATCAAATGCAACTGTTAGGTTGATCATTAACCTAGTTTCGTTGGGGATTCAACTAATTTGTTGACAATTCTTTTTTTTTAACCCAACTGTTTTTTATTCAAAAACGAAACTTTTTTCTGGTTGAAGTATCATGTATTAAATATTTTGTTGAATTTGCTGATTCGTTATCTCTTAGATTAAACGCATCAAGTTTGCAGTTATGAGATATTTGCATTTGATAAGAATGATTTTCAAGGAAAAAGTTTGGCTGTGTATAAGACAGGAGGTCCAACTAAAATGATAGAATTTAAATAAAATGAAAAGCAGAAAAACTTCTTACGATGACTGATCCTACTTTGTTAAAAATGCAATACATTTCCACTTCAAATCTTAGAACATTTGAAGTGTTTCATTTGCAATTCAATATCTTATTCACAATGATTTCATTTCGAAGAATTTGTCCCCCTAGTCGCATAAAAACCACCCTTCTCGCATGTATTTAGGCTTTGGGTAGAGCAAATTCAAACTAAAAAACCAGGTAACACAATCACAAATTGGCGTCTTCTGGAACCATCTTAGTTCCTTTAAAACTGGATAATTAGGGCAATGGTTTTATTCGGGTTTAGACACTATAGAATTTTTTACTTTCAATTTCAATGGAGCAAAAAGAAGATATAATTTATGCATCGTTTTACATATTGTCCAAGGTAATAAGATGTATATGCTATTAACAAAGAAGCAGCAGGCCAGAAAACATTTCTACCAAAAATTAACTTTTCAAAAAAAGCATGCACTTGAAGAATTAGTTGAGGTTCTTCTGACATAAGAAACAAATACATGTTTTTAAAAATAATTTATTGGATCACGAACCGCACACAAAAACATAGTTTCTTTTTTTTTTTAAAGAATGTACTTTTTTGTTCTTAAGATTTCAGTACTATTCATGCTTAATAAGTTATGTTTGCTAGAGGCAACTCGATAATATTACTTTTCACAAACCTTGGTGGACGACTTGGACTCATCCGGAATAAAAATTATTTTGTCTGTTGTCCGCCTGCTTCGGAGAAATTGAACAAGTTTCATTCCGCAAAAATGCGAAGTCTGTTTTCGAATCATTCCGAATCTAGCCCGTTTGAGTCAGCGAAAAATGTTATAGATTTAATCCGAACCAATCCGCTTCATTTCCATTTCGAATCAATCCACGCAAGTCCGAACATTTGAAGGAAGTTTGTTCCAAATGGACGCGATCGACTTCGCTGGAGTTTCTGTAAAATTTCAATCCTAATGATTCAGATTTCTTGAAAAATTTCGATCGAATTCCAGAAAACATTTCTTTGAAAGTCTCGTGTACCCTGAAGACACAGAGCAACTCGCAAATGACCAGCTGCTGCTTTTTTCTCGCGAATGTTCCAGCATTTCTTGACACGCAGGGATGCTATTCAGTCTATGAACCAGTGAAATATTTCCATCTCCGAAAGCAATGATCATCAGGACAAGCAGCTCAACAGAATATTCTAGGTTAGATAGAAAAACTTGGATTCGTTGAGCGGCACTTTATTTTGCAATACCTGAAAAATTTGTACATTTTTTGTTGCACTTTAATAGAGCGCAAACACAGAAAAACGCCGGTCCTCAAAAATACGATGATTTGATGTTGTTTTTAGTTGCAACAAAAATGAGACACTGAAGAATGAGAATGCATCTATGTTCACGTTATTGTTTCAGACTTGAAGTATGCTCATTTTGAGACAAAAATATTATTTTGAGGGCATGAGAAATGAGCTGCAAGAAAAATGACCCCGCTGTTTTTCTGTGAAGAGCAAGACTAGTAATGTGAATGTATTCCTTACAGACAAGGGAGCTTTAAGAAAAGGAAATTTAAAATTAAAGAATGTCACAGACGTCAATCCTTTGACCTTTAATTTCAAAAATGTCATGCATAATCGTGTGGAGTTACCCGTGTGAAGAATTGTGGCTTACACAAGTGCTACTGTAAATTTCTGTTTGATTACGTCTTTGTTGCCTAACGGACATTCCGCGATTTCTTGCCGGGTCAGTTCATTAACGGCGCCGGTGTACATGTTTATTTTCACGCGCTTTTCCACCAATTTGTCAGGATCTATATATATTCCACGAAGAAGTGTTTTTTTGTTTGTTTTATCTACTATTCCAAATACGTCACCATTAGACGCTGATAATACAATTTGCTCTTCGGTAGGGATGCGTTTAATGACGCTATTTCTTGTTTTGAATTGAATTGGTTTATCAGGAGGAAAAGCGTATTTTCGAAGTTCGAATATGCGGTTCGGATTGTTGCGAGGAATAAATCGAACAAATCTAAGTTCTTCAAGTTTAAATCCAAGTATGGTTATAGAACGATGCCTCTTGGGACGAAACCTGGACCTGGTATGAAGAGGCAGATTGGCGGAAGGAGAAGACTCGGCAGAAGAATGAGGTCTGGCAAGAGGAAGAGTCTTTTCTGGAGATTCTCTTTTAGAAGAAGAGAAAGAAAAAGGTCTGCTTCGAGGAACACCAGGAATAGGTTCACCATTAGGCAAACAGTCAAACTGCGAACTTAACTCTGCAACAAGAAACAGAGGGTTAAATTTTTCCTTTACACTGATTTTGAAATGATTATTTCATTAATAAATTATCGTATTGTTATAGGCAATTCAATATTGAAACATGATACTTTTTACAAAGCATCCATTTACATTTTTATTTCAATTACACTTTCTTATAAATAATGAAATTCATCCAGCTTGTCACTAACTGGTGTCTTTACCTTAAAAGGGTATTTTTTGAGTCACAAAAAACGAATTTGGGGTAAAAATGCTATATTTCGAGAATTTTACTTAAGATTAAGATCAAATAGGAAGTATGGATGAAACTTTTTATTTTTCATTATTTTTTGTGCATTGTCTGGAAACAAATTTTCATTTCCGTTTTTTTTTAATTTTGAAAATGCTACAAATCTGACAAATTTGTTTTCATCAAAAAATGTCGTAAGAGTGAATTGTTCTACTTTTCCAGTACTACAAATAGCCATACATACAATTTTTAAACCTTGAAAAATATGTTCTCAAAAATTTTGAAAATGCTCAACTTTTTGAATTGGTATGCAAAATAGCTGGCTATTGAATTCGCGCTTTTTCTCAGGCCTTGAAAAAGTGTGTCAAAGCTGTCTTCAATCTGATGATTTTGTTGAAATTTATCTTGCCTACAGAAAGACACCTGCGTATAAATCGTTTTTTATGATTCAGGGGGTCTCGAAACGTGAAGATTTGATGGAAAACCAACTGAGTAAAATTTTACATAAAATGTAATGTTGCCACTCTATTACAAATGGGTTAAGATTCAGACAGGAATCGTGTACAAATATTGCATGCTGCCAGATAGAATCATCTATCCACGTCTCAATTTTGCGTGACGCTCAAAGAATATTCATTTACAATCACAAATATATTATATATTATTATATTCACCAATAGAATTGAGGATAATCGCGCAGAATAAGACAAGAGTATAGATAATCCTCATCTTTCCAGATTAGAGAAGAAACTGCTTAATTTATTGTGATAGGATTGGCTTAACTGTAGTCGCTATCTCTTCAACACGGTCAGCTTGCTCCTTTGCAATATTTACATTTGATAAGAGTAACTTTCAAGGAAAAAATTCTGATTAGGTAAGAATGAATAATATTTCGGATTTTATAAAAGTATATATTTTAAATTTATATATATATATACATTTATTTATTTATTAATCTATAAACAACCCTCAAGTTAGGAAAGTAGGGTCTCTTAACGAAAAGGTTACATGGAGCGACTGCATGCTCTATAGGGAAAGAAACACCCAGACCTCTCGTGCTTTTCGCATCAACTTCTGCGAAACCGTACCGATAACCTCCGAAAGAGTGGTTATATAAGCGGGTCGCCTACTCTACAAACAGACGATAAGCGATGCTTTCAGATCAGGAAAAACATCAACATGCAGGTTTCTCTCAAGCCCGAAGATCTGGCTGAATTGAATGGCGCTATACGATACCTTGGCGTTGAAGAAACCTATACATACCTGGGCGTGCCACTGAGCCCCATCCAGGACGTGACATCTATGAAGAATGCTTTCCGATGCAGATACGAATGTCTTATCTGACAGATTTTGTCCTCCGAACTGTTGTCTAGGAACACAGTGTCTGCAAAGAATATGCTTGCCGTTTCGATATTTTGGATAAGTTCCATGAAGGAAGGACAAAAACATAACAAAGATATAATCTCGTGAATTATTAGACAACAGCAACACACTCTGTCTCAGTTGAAGTTAGATGGGTCAAGGTCTCAATTATCGGAAATTATCTGTCGATTGTTTTGAATGAACATTAAAGTGTGCAGAATTGCAGCTTAAACACGTACTAGTCTGAAATTCTTTTCGATTATGCTTCTGTTGCCTAATGGACATTCCGCGATTTCTTCTGGGGTCAACTCATGTACCGCGCTGGTGTACATATTTATTTTCACTCGCCTTTCTACCCAGTTCGTAGGACCTATATATAATCCACGAAGGTTCGTGTGATTGTTTGTTTTTTCCAATACTCCAAAGACGTCACCATTGGATGATGCTAATACAATTTGTTCTTCGGTAGGGATGGGCCTAATGACAGCATTTATTGTTTTGAATTGAAGTGGTTTATCAGGAGGAAAAGCGTATTTCCGAAGTTCGAATATCCGGTTCGGATTCTTGTGAGGAATTAATCGAACAAATCTAACTTGTTCGAGTTTAAATCCAAGTATGTTTAAAGAACGATGTCTGGCAGGAGGAGACCTGGACCTGGTACGAAGAGGAATATCGGTGGAAGGAGGAGACCCGGCAGAAGAATGAGGTGTGGCAAGAGGAAGAGTCTTTTCTGGAGATTTTCTTTTAGAAGAAGAAGAAGGAGAAGGTCCGCTTCGAGGAACACCAGGAATAGGTTCGCCATTAGGCAGACACTCGAATTGTAAGCTCAAGTCTGCAACAAGAAACAGAGGATTACATTTTTCTTAAGATATACACTTATATCTTGGTTTATCAGATTTATGTCATCTTTTATATAACATCACTGAGAGGAGTAGTGAAGGTGCTATACTGGAACGTAGCAGGGGTAAAGAAGAAGGACGAGGAGTTCTGGCGGTATATCCGGAAATTTGATGTTGTGGGACTGGTAGAGACGTGCGTAGAAAGAAAGGAATGGGATGGAATAGAGCCAAAGCTGCCAAGGATGTACAGGTGGAGACTGCAGGAGGCGGTCAGAGTGAAGAAGAAAGGAAGGGCCAGTGGGGGAATTATAACCGGAGTTAGAGATGGATTAGAGGAAAATGTTCATGGAGAGGAAGAGGGGGAGTAGAAGGAAGGGTAGAAGACCTGTTGGGCGAAAGAGCGGAGGGTATGGTGGTACTGGGTGGGGACTTCAATGCGAGGATGGGGAGCGAAGAGGTACTTTACAGGGAAGGGAAGAGCTTCAAACGGAAATCGAAGGATAAGATAATAAATAAGGAGGGGGAGATTCTAAGGCACTGGATGGAGGATAGTGGCTGGGCGGTGGCGAACGGCATGGCAACTGGGGGTGAAGAGGGAGAATACACATATGTAAATAAGGTGGGGGTATCAATGATAGACTATGTGGTCATGAATATGCAAGGATAGAAGGAGACGGCAAAATTCGCAGTCGAGGGGAGGGTGGAATCAGACCATCGGCCATTAAGTCTGTGGATAGGAGGTCAGGGTGGCGGACGACAAGGCGGGGAAGAACTCCCGATAGGGGAGAGGGTGACCTGGACGAAGGAGGCGATAGAGAAGTATCAAGAGCAGCTAGGAAAGGTACGCTTTGGAGGGAAGTCGGTGGAAGAGATATGGGAGGATCTGAAAGAGAAGGTGAAAGGGTGTGCGCAAAAAAAGGTATTTAGAAAGAAGAAAAAAGGAATGGTGAAGCCTTGGTGGGATAGAGAATGTAAAAACATGAAAAAGAAGGTGAAGAGGAAGTACAAGAAGTGGAAAGAGGGTAATGCGAGAAAGGAGGAGTACGTAGAAATGAGGAATGGGTTTAGATTAATGTGCAAGAAGAAGGAACAGGAAGACGAGAAAGATCTGGAAGAATTATACGCGATGGTGGTAGCGGAGAAGCTGCGGAAGGATGTCGAGGGAAAGGAACATTGCCGGAGACGCAGGCGGGCTTTAGGGCTGTTAGGAGTACTATCGACAATATCTACGTTCTGCAGCACGTGATGGATAGAGAATTAGCGAAGAAGGGGTCAAAAGTGTACGCGTTTTTTGTGAATCTCAAAGGCGTGTTCCCTTCAGTAGATAGAGGGAGGTTGTGGGAGGCGATGGTAGATAGGGGAGTGGAGAGAAGACTGACCGAGAGGGTAAGGGAGATATATGAAGAGACCAAAGACAGAGTGAGATGAGAGGCAGGGATTTCGCAGGAATTCTGGATGGATATGGGGTTAAGGCAAGGGTGTCCGCTTAGCCCAACGCTATTTGCGATTTTAATTGCTGATATAGGAAATTAAGCTGGATGCTGGGGTGGTAGGAGGACTCAGGATAGGAGGGGTTAGAATTTGGTCGCTACCGTATGCAGATGATATAGTATTGCTGGCAAGAAGCGACAAGGCCTTGAAAGAGATGATGAAGATGTTGAGAATATACCTGGATAAGAACAGGTTAGAGCTGAATGCGGAAAAGTCCAAGGTTATGGTGTTCAGAAAAGGAGGGGGAAGGGGTAAGGGGCGGGAGTGGAAGTGGAAAGGAAACGCTGTGCAGGAGGTGAAAGAGTTTGAGTACCTGGGCTCCTTGTTTCGGAGGAATGGGGGAGTGGATGGTCACATAAAAGAGAGAGTGACGAGGGCAAATGTGGTGATGAGGCAGGTGTGGGGGTCGGAGAAGAAGTTATTCGCACATGAGTTTGGAAGGAGAATGAAATTATTTGACTCACTAGTGATGAGTGTGCTATTGTATGAAGTAGAGGTGTGGGGGTGGAAGGACAGTGAAGAGGTAAATAGGACACATTAGAGGTATGTGAAGTGGACGCTGGGGTTGGCAAATAATACACCTAATTATATTGTCAGAAAAAGAGACGGGGAGAACGAGTGTAGGGATTCTACCGGGGAGTCAGGCGTGTAAGTATGAGGAGAAATTTCTGGAAGAGGGGGGAAGTTAGCTGGTTAGGGAGTGTTGGTGGGAGAAGGAGAACAGGAGAGGGGGTGGGAAAATGGAGGTCGAAAGGAAAAGGAATTTTAGAACGAATGGACTGCAGACGGATGAAGTGAGAAGGAGGCACGAGGAAGGAAGGTGTATGAGCTGGTTAAGAAAAACGGCATTGAGAGAGAAGACAGCAGGGGAAGTGAGAATAAGAGAGTCAAGGTTTAACGGGAACTACGTGGGGATTATGTCAAGGGCGACGGCGCAATATTTGTGTGAGAAAGGAGAGAAAGGAAGTGAGGAGCTTATAGCGAGGATGAGATGTGGGTACGGATAATAGGTTCTGGCTCTCTAGGGAAAAGAGGATGTGTGAGCTATGTGGGAAGGGGGATGCAAGAGTGGAACACTGGTTGGAGGAGTGCGTAGAAGTGGAAAGGAGTGGGATAAGCATGGAGGTATTGATGCATGAAAGGGGAGGCTAAAGGGCAGTAGCATGAGTGAAGGGAGTGTTGGGTGAGATGGAGAAGAAGAGAAGGAAGGAAGAAGAGGAATGGAGAAGGAAAGATTGCAAATAGAGGAGAAAGGAAATGTTAATAAGCAGTTAATATAAGGAAACTGTGAATATTATAAATAGTAGATAAGTTTTAGTTATAAGCCGCGGAGGCAGAATTCGTTCAATCTTCGAATGATTGTGAAAAATAAAAAATTAAAATTTGTTCACTAAACCATGAAATAATTATTCGTCCGTTTCCACAATGGAATAATTCATTCAGATACCTAATTATTCTGACACATATATTATTTTACACTTTCATAATTTTTGAGACAAGGCTTTTTTAGAACGTTTTATGTAAGCATCAAATACAATTAAAATAAATATTAAGGTGAAAACGATTAGCACTGGAAATTTTTTTAGACTGTTGATACTGTTTCTAATCCAAGCGGTGATCCCTTCTGTCGATTTTTGAGTCCAGGAAATTAATGAATTTTTTTTCCATGTTGAAAAGAGGCACAGAGGCACACAAAAGATTCACAGTTTAGTGAATAAATTTTTATTTTCTGTTTTTGACAATCATTCGAAGATTACCAGCTAATTATCAAAAATTGAGAGAATTTGTTTCCAAAATCCAGTATTTTTGGAACGAGGGTCGGTATTGAGTATTTTCTTTGTATATTCGGCATGGAAATTCTTGCTCTTTCATTTTATTCCCAATAATTGAAAAAAACTTTTGTAAATTTCTAAGAAATTATTCTAAAAAATCGTATTTTTTCATTTTTTCCAAAAACAAAGGAAGAAAGATTTTCAGTAATACCATACCTCTTTTGACTTCTTGCAATGTTGGAAAAAATTTATAATGATAAAAAAAGAGGATTTTATTAGTTTTATGCGGGTTAAACAACTTTTCCGGCCAGGAATTTTTTTGGCACATAATTTCCAAAAAATATCCAATTTTATGAAAGTTCGTTCGTCTCTGTAGCGATTTGCGTTAGAATAATATAATATTCCAGGAAAATATAAATTCACAAGGCTGTATCTCCTAAACTATATGAGATAAAGAAATTCTTATTTTTTAGTTTCGCGGGGAATTTAATGCACTTGAATTCTTCTTGAGACGACTTTTGAGTGGCATGTTCTGAACCGAAGAGATATTCCAAAAACTAATAAAAGCTGATATACTAGACAAAATTTTTCATTTCATTTTTTCAAACGTATGGAAATCAATGAACGTCATTCTTTCGTAGGGATAAGAAAGAAGAAGATCAACAGGGCAGAAATATGGAATACAAGCTCATTCATGAAGAAAATCAAATTAAAGACGAATTTCTAGATGCGGATTATAAAGAAGGCGATTTTAAGGAAGATTATTTGGAATTATAAAATTAATAACTGAAATTATATTACTATATTTCCAATTAAATTTGTATTGATGGCCAAATTTGTTTATATTTAATCAGTTTCCGAAATTTTTCCCTAGTCTAAGATGATGTATTTTATTATAAACGTAATAAATGACATTTAAGAAAAAGTTAATTTTATTTAAATGACGAGTACTTGATTTCTTCACTCTGATGAAAAAAGCGGAATTATTGATCAAATATAGGGTCACTATGGAATTGATTGAACTCCAGCGAAGTTTTATTAATTTCATTCTGGCTCTTTAGCTGTCAAACAATTGCGATTTTTTTTAAAGGTTATCCTCTATTTTTTGTTTGTTATTCGTTATAGGAATGTGAGTAAAGTTCTGTAGAAACTTTTGAGAATGACGAAGGCAATATTTGACTGAAATTTAGACGAGATTTTCGAAACAATGTTGCGGCAACCTTGCACAGAAATATAACTGAAAATCAAGAGACAATATTTGGAAAATATTTCTCGGACACTTTTCGGGTACATATGGCAAGCCCAATTCAATATCCTTTAAGGGGATGTTTCTATTTGACCGGACAAAAAAATCGATTTTTGTTTTATTTTATTTTTTTATGGTATATAGTATGTGGAATTTGTACGCAAAGGGATTTGTTTGGTTCGGATTCTCTAACGAAGCTGCGGCAGGGTCAACTGCGCAGAGCGGAGAGTACTCAGCCGCACGCAAGTTTTAGTGAAAACTTTCAGTGTTACGACTGAATTTCCAGTGCCACGCTACATTTTGATCAAGTCGTTTTTCTCAAAACACGATTTTTTAAAATAGCTGATATTCCGGTCACGCAAAAAATCATGTGTAAAGACTCAAAAATATTCAGATAAAATTATAGATATATATTCTACATAATTATATTCACCAATAGAATGAAGGATAACGCCGAAGGATAAGCCCAGAGTATAGATGATCCTCATCTTTTCAACTTAGAGGAGACACTAGTTAATGTATAATTGGACAATTAGCTCAGCTATAGTCGTTATCTCTCAGATTAAATGCGCTGTGCTTTCCTCTTGAGATATTTACATTTGATAACAGTCATTTTTGGGGAAAAAATTAGGCCATGTAGGAATGAACAATATTCCGGATTTCAAAAAAGCATATATTACAAGTATCTCGACTGCTATATATGTATGTGTACATGTAGATGTGTGTGTGTAATTGGAAAAAAATGTGAAACAACCGCGGCAGAATACAACTGAGAGTAACTGCCATATATCACAATGTCACCGACCCAAAATTCTTTTAAAATATGGTAAATATGGATATTCTTCGAGAAAATAGGGAATAATCGGGAAATAAATTTGGAAAATTATTCGGAAAATATAATATTTGATTTAATTCCTTGAATAATTTAGAGAAAGGTGCTTTATGTTTCTTACAAGATACCAAACCCTCGGTTCAAGAACAGATTTGGAGGTTACATGCAAGTAGCCTTGATCCTGAATCGGGGAAATGCGAACGTAAACAGCCAGGGCCGTCTGAACCATTTCTGTATGATTTTTCTTCGAAGTAAAAACTACTTGTTCGTCTATTTTGTTCTCTAATTTATATTAGTACATTTCGTGACGGCCATACCGACGAGTCCATACATGTGAATCAGGGACGAAACACCGGCAGTCAGAGTGGCTACGTCACCAACTTTTGGAGTCAGCTTGATGGTGGTTTCTACTCTTCGATGTTATGCCATTGAGAGAGCTCGAATGATCTCGATGGCTATGACGTTTGAAAATGGAAACCTACCTCAGCAACTCCACGTTGTCAGCTTGTTGCATTTGGTAGCCGCCTGAGCTGAAACGTTGTCTAACCATGACTGAGTAAATAGTTGTTGAGTTTGAATATGTTTTCAGCCTTTAATCACCTTCACTGAGTCGTAGGGACTTATATTACCTTAGAGTCAGATAATCTATTGGAGAAAGCCTAAACCCTACATTCTTCATCCCAACAACGGAGACGCACATCCTTCTGCAAAGCAACGCATTTTATTGGTCAAAGTTAGACACCATCATCACTCTCTAGCTTTCTCTCTCCAGCACTTCATACTGCAGGCTCTTCTCCGTCCAACGACGTAGCCCTGCCGAGACGTGGGTCTACCATCCGAGTCTTTTTGGCAGGATTCTTCAACTCGGCTCCATACTTCAAAGTCCCAACCACCATCTTCATCGTGACTACGCCACTTGGGGGAGTACTGTAGGGACTCAGTACAGAACCAGCTAGCACGCACTGACCTACAGCTCTCCAATTATCAACCTGCCTATAGTACTTGAAATCTGATCTTAGGAGTCAATCGTCGTTCAGCGCGGATCATGTTCGGGTGGGTGACCAGTGACTTTAAACCCCAAGGCGTATGTGGAACGGTTCACTTATGGTCAGCCACAGTAATGAGTCCACACAAGTGCATCCGGGATGAAACGTTAGTAGTCAGAATGGCTAACTTAGCAACTTTTGGAGTCAGCTTGATGGTGGGTTTCTACTTCCCGACACCATACCATCGAGAGAGCACAGAACACTCTTGATGGATATGACATACGACCATGGAAACCTACCTGATGAGGAGAATTTTACGTATTGATCAAACATTACTTTATGAAAGATATAACGCCTCAGGAGACTCAGCTGAAGCTTGATAAACCTTATGATAAATCTCCACATTCACGTAGAACGCGCTATAAGTGTTTTAGAAAATTTCAGAGTGACCAGATGAGCACAAGTGAGGCTGAATGCTGTGGACTTTCTGTGGAAGCCACTACTTCAGAAATGATTGACAAAGTCCACAATATGGCGATGGATGATAAAAAAAATGTTGACCAGAAACAAAATGGGTGAATAAAGTTTCAATTTAAAACTAATGAGTCTCTCTCCAGGAGCATTCAAGTACTAGGTTCATTTTTTTAAGTCTAATAATTATGTCTTTAGAAAATGTTCATGTTTAATGTAAAAGACTTGGATTCTTTCAGTGGATATACTTGAAAATTGGTCCCTCATATATGAAAAAGGTAAAAAGGAAAATTCTTCAATGATGGATAATAAAATGTGCACTTTATTTCGTAATATCTCAATAAGCAGTTCCGGTCTAAGGTACAGACATTAATAGCATATACATATAATGCACACAACGAAGTTCAACATGATACAGAAAATTTTGCATTTCTGATTAATCTTAATCGAGCGCGAAGAGTGAGACAACTAATGGTAATGTATTTGCTAAACCCAAAGAATCTTGAACAAAAAGGACTTCAAAATTGCAGTCTATAACAGCTTTAAAGAGAATATACCCGTGCACGAGCACAAAAGGCAGATTGTTTTAAATCGACTTGCCCGTGTGAAGAATCTTAAATCTCATTGTGATTAGGGCATTGTTCTCTAATGGAAGAACCGCCATTTCTTCTCGTTTCAGTGGCACAATAGCACCGCTGTGCATGTTTATTTTGACCGGATTTTCTCCATTAAGACCAGGTGTATATAATCTACGACCAATCATTCCTCGTTCTGTTTCTTCCAGTATTCCATATACGTCACCATTGGACTTGAATAATACTATTTGTTTTTCATTTGGTATGGGGTTAAAAGCACCATCTGTTTCTTCTGAATAAATTGGTTCACGGCAAGGAAAAGTATATATTTGAACTTTGAATGTCCAAATCGGTATGCTGTTGGAAGAAAGTCGAAGAAACGGAAGATCTTCAAGTTCGTATCCAAGTATGGTTGAAGGATGTTGCCTGGCAGCAGGGGACCTGGACCTGGACCTCGACCTGGACCTGGACCTGGCATAAGAATGAGATATGGAAAGAGAAAGACTCGTATCTGGAGAATGTCTGTTAGAAGAAGAAGCAGGTCTGCCACGAAGAACATCAGGATGGTGAGAAGGCTCGGCAAGAGGAGGAGACCAGGCGGAAGGATCATGCATGGAAAGAGAAAGCGTCGTATCTGGAGAATGTCTGCCAGAAGCAGAAGGCCTGTCACTTGGAACACCAGGACTGAAGTCACGGCTGCGTGAACGGTCGGATTGTAAACTCAACTCTGCAAGAAGAAACAGTCGATAACATTTTTCTTAAGGTACACAATAATATTTATGTAATCTTCTACATGATATTATCAGCATCAGACGAGACGATCATCTAGTCTGAGTGATCGTTCGTCTCAATGTGATGAGTATGGTTTTCAAGGTCACTGCTATTGTTCTTTTCTTTTATTATAAAACAGAATATAAACATCTATTGAAAAATGTTGATGACGTTTGCAAAAAATCAGACATAAATATTCAATCATGCAGCCAAAGACCTGCATCCCGTTTTATAGCTCCAAGAAATCCTTTTAGGTGCTTGATGATCCTGGTTGTTGTGGCCAGCAAGCCTTGTACAATTCTCTTAAACTATATTTTTTTAAAGAATTTAAGTCTTATAATCAAATACTTCGGTATGTATAACGCATGAAGTCTTGAAACTACTATACATGGAAGATTTGTACAGCTAAAGCAGCGATACCAGAATTTATTTTAAGTGTTAATTATAGTAAACTACATCGGAAATCATTAACACAAAATTACGATACAGCTGTATTAAGAATGCTGGGACTCTGAAAATGGCGCTGATAGAATATGATTAATTATGACAGAGGTTCAAAATTTCTAATTGAATTATAATTTCAAAATAGATGTTCATTTTTCATGGAACCAGGTGCGTTACAGAAATGTATCAGATAAGAATCTGGTAGAATTATTTAGTCAACCTGGTGATAGGCCAGGTAAGACTCGGATAATAATCATGTACAAATATTGTATGATGCCCGATAGAACCCAGTTAGTTGTCGGATTGAATAAAAAAAGTCCTGACTTTAGTAAGCCGTAAGAAAGGTTTAGTTAGAATTATAGATATTTTATGAATTATTATATTCACCAACAAAATTGAGAATAACCGCCAAGGATAAACTCAGGATGTAGACACTCTTCATAGTTTTCAACTTGAGGAATTCTGATGAATTTAGTAATGAAGAATTGAACGGATGATGTAAGCAAAGAATATTCTAGTACTTCATCTACTGATATGATCTATACTATTGTCGTTATCTCTCAGCGGAAAGACGTTAAGCTTGTCCTTACAAGATATTTACATTTGATAAGAGACAATTTCAAGAGAAAAAAGTTGGCAACGTAGGATTAAATAATATCTCAGATTTTATGAAATTGTATATTTTTAATATCTCTACTACAATGATCTATATTATTTAAAAAACAGGTGTAACAACCACCGCAGGTTCCCACTGGAAGCAACTAATAATCATGAGAATGACACTGGCTCCCAGTTGAGCCGTGATAAATTATACCTATGGCCACGTCTCATGACCGTGACATAATATTCAATCAAGATGATATAATCCAGATAAAATTTTTGATGAAAAGCAGAGAAACTGCCTAATAAGTCTAATCTGAATGTCAAAGGTGTGTTAAAAATGTCATTGAAACTGATGTCACCATTTATGTACTCTTTCACATTTCAGGGAAAGCTTTCAAAAGTTTTTGACGCGCAAAACAAGAGAATAAACAAATTTTCGGAGAATTCCAAGGAAAATTCAGAAGATCATAAGGCCGCTTTTTTACATTTTGTATGATTTTTCCTTTTGAGAAAAATTCGATCCAGATATATTTTCAGGAATTTGAGATGTTTCAAATACATTAGAAATATGTGAAAAATTAAAAATGTTTCCAAAAATTTATCAAGTTATTCTTGATTTTTCCAAAACTTCTCAAAGTCCTGAAGATCTTTTGAAAAGACTCAAATTCTTCCTAATATTTTGCGGAATCCTATAAAATGGCATCAATTTATTTAAAATCTTCTAGATTGTCTTTTGACATATCTGAAATATTCAAAAATCTTTCTTTAATCATCTCGAAAATCTTATAAAAATTATATTTATATTAATTTAGAAACAATCTGATAACACTTATTTTTTGCTTCTCAATCCTCAGAATTAGTACTTACAGTACTTCCTAAAAGTAAAGTTAACATGATTGGCATGTAATTTCTGCAGAATACATGCTGTAAAACGCAATGTAAAAAAGAAAAGTATGAAAACCTTATAAGAGGCGTTTGACAAGGGTTCATAGGCATGCTTCAAAAATGCAGACACACCTAATACTGTTATTACTATAGTTCTCCTTTTTTTGCTTATCAAACAGAAATTTAAAATTTTTTTCTAAGCGGTCCACAGTTATGCATATTCAAGATTCATTCAAGTTCCATACAGATTGAATCGCAAAAATTCTGATTCGCGTAAAGCTTGAAAATGATTTGCTTTAAATTATAGATATATAATCTCAATAATGTACATAATGGAAATTTTATTGTTTCGATATGTTTGCTTTCGAAACGCTACATCCGATTTTCATCTCCCATCGGGCGCCTCCCCAGGTTGCGGATAGGGGAACGCCTCCCAGATACGGGTGGTACCGGAGATTTAAAATACCGAGGGGGAACAAAAACCAGCTAAGGGAAGGAACCCCGAACAAGAAACCAGCGATGAGGAAGTATGTTGAAAACGATTTACCTCAAGAGAGTAGTAATCTGCCCGTCGGTTCCGATCAGGCTCAAGCACTGATGGCCTGCGCTGGCCCGGCGGATTTTGAGGAGGGCCAAACATACTTTGAGGGGAGTGTTTGTGAGCATGTTTGCGGCCAGTTAGACGTCACGGAAGAGAAGAGCAAAAACAAGAAATGGAAGGAATGGTCGAATGTCAGTTACATAACAGTTAGGTTCTACGAGGAACTAGATAAGAATGAGCAGCTTGAGGAATCTCTACGAGAGATCATCAGCAAGATGGAGTTTTCTGTGTAACGAAGAGGAATATATAGCTACAAATCCGTGACGGTGTAAGTAGCACGAGTCGTGATCTGGATGAGCTTATCGGGAATACGAATTCTCTGAAAAATTAGTTCAGGCACCACGAACAAGCGTTAAGCCGGACTGTAAGGCAGAGAGTCAACTAAGTGAGGAAGAAGGCAGGACGAGGAGATTCTGCCAGCGAGGGAATCCAGACGAATAAAGACGCCGTGGCAACTCAGTCAGTCCAGGGGTCCTTAAGGACGTCAATCGTGAGGTTAAACCTGACACCCTTGGTGTTAAAATGGAGAGTGTCAGAGAAACCAGGAACGGGGAGGTACTTGCGGAAGTAGGACCTGCAGCGGACGGCAGAGCAAAGCCATACGCTGCTATCAGAGAGAATATTGAAAAAGGGGGTATTGTGAAGGAGCTCGTCCCTCGCAGTAAGGTCGAGGTCTTGGACGTACCCACCACAACTATTTAGGATAAGGTTGAGACTGTAGTCAAGAAGTGTTTTGGAGCGGACTGACCTAAGCAGATAAGAGTCACTGTCACGAAAAGGGCCTTGAGATGAACGCTGAAGGCATTGGTAGGAGTGACATAATAACAGGCGCAGAAAATAGTACAAGCAGAACACCTGAAGGTGGGATGAGTGTCCAGTCGTGTACGGAAGAAGATGGAGATGATGCGCCGCTATCGCTGCCAAGGCTTTGCCCACGTGGCAGCTAGCTGCCGATGTCCCGATCGGACAAAAGGCTGATGGAAGTGCGGCAAAGGAGCCATAGGGCTGTGGACTGCGCATTCACACCGCAGTGCTACCCCTGCGCCGCTGATAAGAGTAAACCCAAACCGACCCTCTACCAGGGGCGATAAGATGCGAAGTGTTCAAGGAGGCAGCCCCAATGAGGAGGCCTCCCAAAAGATAGGTATAATCAGTTCACCCAGCCATGGTATCGAAAGCAGATGAGCCCGTTCAGTAACATTGTCGAACTAATGAGAACGATGCTTACATGATGGCCGGGCATCAGCATCCCCACACTACCGAGAAGTGCGGACGCTTCTCGATGTGTTAGAAGAACATTTTTCACCAGCCCTCGTAGAACAATATAAACAAATAAATAAATAGCACGATCGATTCACCACCTTATCTGTTTTTTTATAATAATTGTAAAACTATCTTTCCGTAACTGTTCCCGTGATGGAGAATGAGTCATTTGGGAAATTGACAACAGTATGTTTCAAACATAAAAATCACTTATAAAGTCTGCAAGATCTAAGCGGTTAGTTATAAAATTAGGTAATCTTAGGTAGTTCCCAGTATGGGAAAATTGTGTGTTAATAAAAAAAATGAGGCGTTGGTAATCATAATTTCAAAATTAATGTTTTTCTTATAAACCGGGTGCGTTGCAGAAAGGTATCAGATGAGAATCTGTTAGGAGTAGTTTGTCAGCTCAGTTACAAACTAGGTCAGAATCCGAAAAGAATCGGGTAAAAATATTGTATGATTCCGGATAGAACCCAGTTAGGTGTCGGATTGAATAACAAAAAGTCTGATTTTAGTGAGCCTTAAAAAGATTTAGTTAGAATTATAGATATTTTATAAATTATTATATTCACCAATATAATTGAGGATAACTGCTAAGGATAAACTCAGGGTATAGACACTCCTCATATTTTTAAGTTTGTGGAAAAACTATTGAAATTGGTAATGAAGAGTTCGACTGATGATGTAACTAATGAATATTCTAGTGCTTCGTTAACTGATATGATCTATACGATAATTGTTATCTCTTAGCCGAAAGACGTCACATTTGTTCTTCCAAGATATTTACATTTGATAAGAGTCAGTTTCAAGGCAAAAAAATTGGCTGAGTAGGAATGAATAATATTTTAGCTTTTATAAAATTATATATTTTAAATATCTCTATTAAAATGATCTATATCATTTGAAAAAACAGGTTTAAAAACCACCGCAGGTTCCCACTTGGAGCAACTGCCATCCAGGAAAATGACACTGTCAATTCATTGAATTTTTATTATAGTTTCGGATATGAAATGAAGTCATTTGAAATCGACAGCCTTCCGTATTCGAGAGAAGGATTAATCATCTTCTAAAAAGAATGTAACATGAATGAATGCTTTGCTCTTTTGATGCGATACCATAGACTGTTACAATAAACTTTCTATTTTTCAGGTAGCTTGAAATAATTTTGATTAGAGACCTAGGAAATTTAAGTTCATGAAGCTTATAAATTAGCCTTCTATGCTAGACGGTGTCGAAGGCTTTTTCAAGATCTGAGAGAACCATGTCAGTTGAGTTTTTTTATTAAAATGTGTGCTTATATAGTTGATAAGCCTAATTAGTTGCCGGACTGTGCTTCTGTTTCGTCTAAAGCCAAACTGTCCTGAGATTAAGAGATTATTTCGCGTTTCGAAATTCAATATTCTGTTGTGAATCATTTGTTCAAAGACTTTTGCAAGTGTGAGGAGTAGACTAATTGGCCGATAGCTTGCTGGAAATAACTTGCCCTTCCCAGGCTTGTGAAATGGTATAATGTTCGCGGTGTTCTACATTTTTCAACATCTTTAATATCATGAGGTGCCTGCGCAATTTCTCTGTTCTTATCGTTAACAAGCTTATCAGTATTTAGGTTTCTCATATCTTCGGTAAGATGATGGACCGATTCATAATGCTCTGCTAGAAATTCTGCTTTATCTATATTGAAAACAGGAAGTCCGTCCGGCAGTTTTTTGGAATCCCTGAATGAATAATACTTGGAAGCCCTGCTGAGTAATAATAGAGTGTGAAATTGTCTGAGTGTAAAATTTTAGATGTATTTCTGAGTGCAAATGAATACAAGATCTTAGCGTTTAAATGACCAAATTTGCAGTTTTAAGCTGTATTCTTAGCATTAGAGATGGCAATATAGAAGAACTTTATTTCCTAGTCTGAAAATTATCTCTCAGTCCTTTATGTGGATTTTACATCTTCGAGGGTTATAAGCGGAAACAATAACTGTATTATCACAAAGTTTAATTGCAATCACAGAATAACCTACCATATTCAAATAAGCTTTTGGTACCAATTTGGTCTCATTTGCTCCATTGGCATTCCAATCTCCTATTGTTAATAAATTGAATTACCGTGCTAGTTGCTATCATTTTGCATTCGATAAGAAAAAAACGTTAGGTCTATCAAAATCGTTGTTGCATGTAGCCAGCTTAGTATTTAAGGTCTCAACTAGCCTCAACATCGTACCTAGGTTGCATAGTTCGTTGAGCTTCTAGATTTCAGCTCCTAGCCCTTGGAATTCTTTCATCTCAGGCGCGAGTGTGTTGATATTTCAGCACCATCTACTTGTAGTTGTATCAATTTTGCGTTCTTCGCGTACCATTGGAGTATTTCACACTCTTGTCCTAGGTTGCCCAAGTGGCGGAAATGAAGTATACCTCTTTGGAGGTGACGGTGGAGCTGGCATTCTGTTTCGTTCAGAGTACCCAAATCATCTTGGAGTCCTTGCATCAATTTTTTCCAGTAGTTTAGCATAATTTGGGCATTTTACGTCATTTGCTTGATGTTCTCCGGTACAGTTGCTGCCTATCATTGGATCTTCTTCATTGCGTTCACAATTTTCAGTGAGGTGCGCGTCTGCGCAGTGCAGGCATTTAGGATTGTTCTTGCAATGACAAGTGCCGTGTCCTAATGTTTGGCACCTACGGCACTGAGTGACACGTTTGCCATGTATGTATTTGTCCCAATATATTTTCACTAGATACAGGTATTTGACGTTCTTCACTACTCGGATATCTTGATCCGGAGGTACGGTGACTGGGTATTTTGGGTGAATGATAGGTTTCCTTTGCAGGTAGTCTTTTGATTACGAGATGCCTCAACTTTTCCTCAATTTTTCCGATTTACCTATCAACGCTTTTGATGCGCATCGATGTTATGAACGATTATTTTTAACAACAATACATTTGATTTCACTTCTCCATCGCTATGTGTTTAATGAAAAACCCAAGCTTCCTTACTATTCAAGAAATAAAATAAAAAAGGGTTCTCCTATGAAAAGTGTCAAGTTTATTTTAAAACTTCATTTTTGAAGGTCGAATATTTATTTTTTCAGAAAACGTTCATGTTTAATGAATAATACTTTAAAATCACTGCCTTATATGTGGAAAAGGTAAAAAAGGAAAATTCCTTAATGATGGAGAATGAAAGATGTACTTTATTTCGCAATATCTGAATAAGCAGTTCCGGTCCCTGGTACATAAATTAATAACACATACATTTAGTACAACAAAATTCAACATAATGCACTAAATTTTGTATCTTTGATAAACTTTAATCGAGCAAGAAGAGTGAGACAATTAATGTTGATGTATTCGCTAAACCGAAAGAATCTAGAACAAAAAAGAACTTCAAACTTGCAGTCGATAACAGTTACCAATATTTTAACCTTTAATTTTTAAAGGAGTATGCATAAATGGGGGGGGGGTAGCACAAAGACCAAGCGTGAAGCGCAAGGTCCAACAGACGCGCACCGTGCGCATGAAGAGGATGTACCCGCGCACGAGCACAACGAGCAGATTGTTTTAAGTTGACTTCCCCGTATGAAGAATCTTGAATTTGTTTGAGATTAGGGTATTGTCCTCCAATGGAAAATCCGCGATTTCTTCTCGTTTCATTGGCACAATATCGCCAGTGTGCATGTTTATTTTCACAGGATTTTCCCCCCTAATAGCAGGTGTATATAATCTACGACCAATCGCTCCTTCTTCTGTTCTTTCCAATACTCCATATACGTCACCATTGGACTTATATGATACTAATTGTCTCTTATTCGGTATGGGGTTTAAAGTACCATCTTTCGCTTTTAAATAAATTGGTTCATGGCGAGGAAAAGTGTATATTTGAACTTTGAACGTCCATCTTGGTATTCTGCGGGAAGTAAGTCGAATGAATGGAAGATCTTCAATTTTCATTCCAGATATGGTTGGAGAACGATGGTTGGCAG
Source organism: Andricus quercusramuli (assembly GCA_932178445.1). Lineage (NCBI taxonomy): Eukaryota > Metazoa > Arthropoda > Insecta > Hymenoptera > Cynipidae > Andricus > Andricus quercusramuli. The sequence goes on along the minus strand of CAKNXH010002224.1, from coordinate 168,244 downwards.
CAGGGGACCTGGACCTGGCTGAATAACGGGGTGTGGCAAGAGAAAGAGTCGTATCTGGAGAATTTCTGTTAGAAGAAGAAGAAGTAGCTCTGCCACGAAGAACATCAGGACGACGAGAAGAATCGGCAACAGGAGGAGACCTGGCAGAAGAATGAGGAATAGCAAGAGAAAGAGTCGTATCTGGAGAACGTCTCTCAGAAGAAGATGAAGGTCTGCTGCGAGAATCACCAAGACTGAGGTCGGTGAAGTGCAAAGGATCGGATTGTGAACTCAACTCTGCAACAAGAAACAGACGATAACATTTTTCTTAAGGTAAACAATCGTATTTATGTAATCTTCTATATGATATTATTATTGGCATGAATTTATGTTTATTTGCACAATATTTACATACCCTGTTATAATAATGCAATACAAATTGCACCGCATCGGACGAAAATTGCAATTTGATTGGAAAACAAGTTTATAAATCTATCGAGAGTTTCAAATATATAGAAATTCATTCCGAACCAATCAGACACAAATTTTCAATCCAAGCGGTTAGTTATAGACTTAGGTAATCTTAGGTAGGGTTCAGAGTGTACAAATTGTGTAATACTACTGATGAAGAATGAGGAATAGATAATCGTAATTTCAAAATCAATTTCTTTTTTATAATCTGGAAAGGTATCAGATGAGAATCTGGTATTTTGTCAACCCAGTTACAAACCAGGTAAGACCTCCGGGTCACCTCCTCTCCTTATCTTTCCTGGGGATTCCTACCCCCCCCCCCCCCCCCCACACACCCACAAATTTTCAAAGACGCACTCGTCGCCCACTTTTTTTTTTTTGTTCTTCTTTCTCTCTCTCTCTCGCGCTCTCTCTCTCCTCCATGGACGGTCTGACCGCCTGGAAACGACTTTTGAACGGAGACATTAAGAGAGTCCAGGTGTCGCCACCTGTCAATTAACGCGATGTGCCACAGGGAATGGCAGGTTTAGACAAGTGGCTCGCCAACGAACGTGCAAAGAGAAACACCGCCTCTCGGACGTCCAGACCTAGCAGCTCCTCGTTTTTTTTCCCCCCTCCCCCTTTTTGTGTTTTCTTCTCCCCCCCCCCCCCCGCTCTTTTCCTGTCTCTCTCCATCCGTCCTCTTCCGCCCTCACACCACGAGGAAAAATTCCCTGGTCGTTTCGACCCAAATAACCGTGTATCGGGACTACACTCTCAGACTAGCCCCCCCCCCCCC
>CAKNXH010002224.1:150528-166916 GCA_932178445.1 Andricus quercusramuli | reverse complement strand
CCACGCACTCAGTGTAGACCCCCCCCCATCAAATATACAAAAGGGGGCAGATATCAATTATCTATAGGATAGTCTTTATCTCTTAGCCGAAAGATGTCAAGTTTGTCCTTCCAAGACATTTACATTTGATAAGAGTCAGTTTCAAGCCAAAAAAATTTGCTAGGCAGGAATAAATAATATTCCAGATTTTATAAAATTACGTATTTTGAAAATCTTCACTACAATGATATATATCATTTGAAAAAAAGGTTTAACAACCACTGCAGGTTCCCACTTGGAGCAGCTGCCGTCCATGAAAATGACACTGTCCAATAAATTCTGGTAGACTTTTCAATATCAATTAGCAACCATTTTCTGGAATCCCCCTTCTTGAAAATTATTCGATATTCTCTTCATCTCTAGCGAAATTTTCATGATTTTTCAGAAATTATGGCGCGAATATAGCTGAAGTATAACGATTATTGATTGAAGTACATACAGGGAAAGTTTTTTTTTTTGTTGAGGAAATGAGCATGCATTTGCGCACTGAGTGTGGGACTAGACCTAAAAGCGGTAATACCCACACAACTCACCTTCTCTCCTTGCCAACCTATGTTTCCGGAATCCGCTTTCGCATTACTGCAGGAACATGGTTTATAGGCATTCTACGCCGTTCTTCGGCGTGCCGCTGTGTTGCCAACCTGGTCTTCTTCTTCTTCTCCTTTCTTTCCGCCCAATCAAGATTCACGCATCGTTCTCATTTGTGTAGTGATGCCACACATCGGTCTCGTCGGCCTTCGGAATCTTGGTTGGGTGTAGTCGGCTATTTACGTAGTTCATCTGGCTTCTTCAACGGGGCTGCCTTTCTGAACGACGCACACCTCATCGTACTCATTGGACCAAAATACGAATGCATTAAATCAGCACCAAGATAGGCTGGGCTAGAGGGTATGCGTCCCGCATTTAGTGTGTGATTAAGTACATAAAATCTGGCAGAAATTTCACATTTGGGGTTCGACAGTTCGCGCGCGAACTGCGGATCCGCCACTACACGCAACAAGTCAAAGCTGCTGACCATCATGCAGCATATTGCTGACAGCATGTGAGTTTCATCTGAAGCTAGGAGATGTCTAGAGCAGAGAAAGAGGTGGGTCCAAGCAAATTAAAAGCTTTTCTCTGACCCATCTCGAATCTTTCAAGACCTTCCAGTTACTGTCGACCACTCGCCCAAACCATAGGAGGTCGAGGCATTTTGAAAAGAAGTCTACCAAGTCCACCATCCACTGAAGAAAAACTGAAATAACATAAATAGCTTCAAGGAGCTGTGCAGTGTCTTCATAACGTCTGAAGAGGAATGTCCACCTGTCACTACCAAGGAGGTGAAAAAAGTATTGAAAGGCACACAGAACTATTTCGCTCCTGTACCAGATGGTATGAAGACCTTCTGGTGGAAGAAGTCTCCGTCAACTCTCCAGCATCTGGCCCGCATATTCACCTTGTATCTAAAGTTGAAAGGGCCTATTCCAATGTGGTTGCTGGAAGGACGCACAGTGCTCCTTTGGAAGATAGGCAACTTGTTCCGCGACAATTGCTTCTGTCGCGCACACGAGGCCTGAGGAAAAAGATCTTCTCCTTTTACTCCGCTGGAAATCAAACCTGAGAACTTCCGATTGCTGGTCGGGTGCTTTCCCATTAAGTTACTATAAATATCGAGAAGAGAAACTTTCTTAAGAGAATACACGCATTATTTTGCCAGGTGGTAAATCAAATTTGTAAAGGAATCTATATTATCATCAGAGATTCATAGTAATTTTTAACGTCTTTTCAGACTAGATGGAGATGTGAACAAAAAATTATTTCTATTAATTTTTTTCTGAAAAAAGATTTTCTCCCTCCGCTCTGCTGCGAATTGAACTTCAGAACTTCTGATTGCTGGTCGGTTGTTCAACCCATTAAGCTACTAGAGATATCAAGAGAAGAAACTCTTTACAGAAAATACATGCATTATTTTTCCAGGTGGTGAATCAAATTTATCAACGAATCTGTATCATCACCTATTATTAACAGAAATTTGCAATGTCTTTTCAGACTAGATGGAGATATCAATTAAAAATTATTTAAATAAATTCTCTTCTAGAAAAGGATCTTCTCCTTTCGCAATCGGAAGTTCTGAGGTTCGCTTCCCAGCGGAGCGAAAGGAGAAGATCTTTTTTCAGAAAAAAAACTTCGAGGAACGAGCAATGTTGGTTATTGAATATTATATGGAACGGGGATCGCTGATTATGTGTAGTAACTTTTGCTAACAATTTTTATTTTCCAAAAACATCAAACGCGTTCTTCTCAAAACAACGTTTTTGCGCTCTCCGCGCATGATTTCTGAAAAAAAATTTCAAACGATTGCTTTCAAATTTTCCACGTCAATTCTTAACATAAATATCTATAAAGAAAATTAACAAAAAAGAGCAAAGAACACGATTTTTAGGAATTTCTCAGTCTTCATTGCCGCTATTTTGTTATTTCGCAAAATAAAAAAAATCCGTTCCGTCGCTTCAGAACTATGGTCATATTCATAAAGAAAATTTCTGATTTATTTGTGTCAGATGATACCTAAACTAAATCACAAATTTACATCGACTATATTCTAGAAATCATAATTAGGTTCAATTTCGTTCCATTTAACTATTCTGTACATGGGATTAAATGTATAAATATTTCTTTACTTTGATTCGGCAATAGAACGACTATTCCGGTTGAATGTTTTTGAAAAATTCAAATAAATAAATTCAGTAAATAATAGTTATGGACAAAGAACCCCAAGAAGTTGTACCAATAGGTTCAGTTGTTTCCCGTTTTCGGGGAATTAAATTTAAATTAGTTTTCAGTCAACCATTAAATTTTCACAAATTTTTAATAATTGTTAGTATTTTCGAATGTTTATTAGAGTTTGAGAATTTTTACCTAATTCAGACTTAGTAAGACCTCCGTCGCTTTCGCTCTACCTTCTTAGCCATTGACAATAAATCACCAATAGCAAAAATATTTCAAGCAATCAAACTTGTGATTCCGTGACATCTCGTTTGTATCGTGATGCTTCGTCGGGTTGAGATGCCGGAGAATTTTTCTTTTTCGTTCGTTTGGTATATTGCATTCGAGATGTCATCGGGACACGTGAAAATAGTGTCGCGAGAGTGTAAGTGCATGCTAGTGGACTAGTTGGTGGCAGTAAAGGTTTTCCGAGCCGCGCGAGATCAGCCCACGAAAGTGGGTCCTCTGCGCATTGGAATTAAATATCGTCGTTGTCAGAGCAACACGGCACAACCGTATTTGAGCTACTTTCCAGAAGGAGCAAAAAACTGATTTGAAATGCTCTTCATTAATATTTTTATGATGGAGATTGGAAAGATGAATCAAAAGAATTGAAGGTGCTCAACCATGAGCATTTCAAATCAGTGTTTTGTCCGTCCTGGAAAGTAGCCAACTCGTCATCAGAAAGTCCACGGGGACTTCGCGCGTCAACCACCCTCACCGTTGAGCGCCAAGTGACAGTCCTGATTACGCCTAAGGGTCGTTCTCCAGTAAACCTCTTGAAGACAGAAGGAGAAATTCAGGTTTGCCCTAAACGCAGGTCTCGCTGTCGTCGAGCACGTCGGGCCGTCGAGGCGTCCCTTCCACATTAGGAGCAGGCGTGTCGCGCTTCAGATAGGGAAATAGAACGAGCGCGTCGGATCGCTGAGAGACGCGCGCGCAGGGATGCAGACAGGCAGCCTCGTAGGGTTGCCGTGGCTGGACGGGCGCGTCGGGCTGTGGAAGGGGAACGGGCACGTCAGACTGCCGAAGAAGAGCGGGCACGTTGAGTTGCTGAAGCCTAGCGGGCGCGTTGGGTTCTCATGCCAGCTTACGACCCTAAAGCACTGGGTCTAAAAAAAAGCAGGCACTTCGAATTTGTTGGAAATTCGCCGCGTTCAGGAGGAAACCCGCGATCAACGTTGACGCAGGCCGGCATCGAGTAGGGCCGTGCCTCTTTCGTTGAGAGTTCCGGCATGTATTCCACCACCGCGACACGTCTTCCGGCCACGAAACTTGTCGGGATCCATCACCGGGAGTATCTTCGAGTCACGCGACCTGGGTCGTAAATTGTTTTAACTCGCCTCTACGTCCTTGGGCTGTAAGAGTGTCACCCACTAGTCGGTTACCTTCGCCGAGTGAGATCATCACGGTACGGGTCCCACAACCTTCAAGGTCCCCTCGTATCGCGGAAGAAGCTTGGGCCACATCCCCGGCTATACCAGAACCCGCACCTTTCACAAACAAGGCCGCTTCTCATTTCGTCGAAACTCCCGTCCAGAGGGAACCTACCGCCACAGCAACCGGGTCAGGGGACGACCTTCTCCTGCTGTGTGGGGACTGCACGCCAGATACTTTTTCTCCCTCGTTACTTGGGTCTCCCGAATTGCCGTAGACTCGTACGGGTAATGTTCGCTTTCTAAAGAAAAGATCGTCGCCGGGTTGGCCCCTCACAATTTCACTCCTTCCGAGCCGGAAGGTCTACTCACCCCTGCCCTCCTCAGTATAAACCTAAGTATAACCCTCATCAAAATCCCTCCCCCTAAGTACAGAATAACTGCGCGCCCCCCCGCCCCCCCAGCCAATCAATAAGGGGAGTAGTTATCAACCTTTGTCGCCATTTTTATCTATATCATGTTCCCAGACGTTATTCTATAACTGTGAAAGTCTCTTTTCGCTATTATTCCCGTAACTGAGAATAAGTCAATTAGAACATTGACAACAGTGCGTTACAAACATGAAAATAACGTATCAAGTCAGATCAGAATCTGGTGGAAGCATTATGTCAACCCAGTTACAAACCAGGTAAAAATGGGATAAGAATCGGATACAAATATTGTATGATGCCGGATAGAACCCAGTTAGGTGTCGGATTGAATGAAAAATATTCTGATTTAAGTAAGCCAAAAAAAATATTTAGCTAGAATTATAGATATTTCATAAATTATTATATTCACCAATATAATTGAGGATAACCGCCAAGGATAAACTCAGAGTATAGACATTCCTCATATTTTTAAATGAGAGGGAAAACTGATGAATTCAGTAATGAAGAATTTAACTGATAATGTAACCAACGAATATTTTAGTGCTTCATTAGCTGACACGATTTATTCCATAGTCGTTATCTTCTAGCCAAAAGACGTCAAATTTGTCCTTCCAAGATATTGACATTTGATAAGAGTCAGTTTCACGACAAAAAAATTGGCTACATAGGAATTAATAATATTTCAGATTTTATAAAATTATATATTTTAAATATCTTCACTACAATATTCTGCTTTTATTTAGAAATATTATCTTCCAAGTTCCAAAAATATCTTTATTGTCAAAATAATGGAAGAATAATTGAAAGAGGACAATTTTCAAATATTTTATTAGCGAAATTAGAATCAAGGTATTTTTTATTTTTGAATGAAAAATTTTCCACAGAAGGTTCAATTTGTTAATTTACGTGGAATTGGAGCCGTTTCAAATTCCCGAACAAAAATATGAAAATTTTCACTATAAAACTTGGCACATTGGTGGTTTTCCAGGTTTTGATGGATCAATAAGTTTTAGGGAGAAAAACGAAAAAATCCGGTATTCACAGGATATTCAAATTCGTTTTCAAACTATGCATCCCCTAAATTTCGCTTCGGGCTCGAGGTTTTTTCTTTCGAAGCGAAGTGACTATTTCGAAAATAGTTTGAAATATCCGTGTTATGAGATTTTTTTACAAGCGTTTGGATCTATAAGTTCAAGTTGGTGTACAAAGAGATGATTTCAAAATGAATATGTATATTTGTAGAGAATGCGCGAAAAAGCATTATAATTTTGTAAAACACTTATTATTTTGGCTTAAAAAATCAGCAGTTTTGTAGAAAATTGAAAAATTAGGTTGAAAATTACTATCTTTGTTGAAAAATCATATTTAAGTTTTGAAAATTAAACTGTTTGTAGATAGGTCGTCTGCTCGGCTTCAAAATTCAACATTTTTTTTAAATTTCAAGTGCATTGTCGAAAATTTCTTTAATTTTTGTTGGTAGAGCCTGAATCTTTTTTGTGGAAAATTCATCATTTTGGTTGGAAGTTTTACAGTTTGGTTAAAAATACATATTTTTTTATAAAAACATAATTACCTTTTCGAAAATCAACCCACTACGTGACATGTTTATTTTTCATCAAATTATTGGGAATTTCACTTTTGTGTTGATTTTATTTTTATTTTTTGAAAATTCGTTTTTTTAGGGCTGTAAATATTTTTTCTTGATCTGAAAATTATACTATTTCATTTTAGATTGAAAATTGAACTATTTTGTGGAAAATTTGTCTTTTTTAAGAAAATTCATCCTTCACGGTAGGAAACTCATCTTTCTTGGTTGAATATTACATTTTTTGTTAAATATTCAATCTTTATCGTTGGAAGTTCAACTGCGGTCTGTGTTCCGAACTAATCAAAAATAATTTTTCGATCCTTTGATTTGATTTATTTTGGCTGTTAGTACAATTTAAATTCTTGAAAAGTTCTCATACGTGCTGAACTATCTGGTGCGCGATCCGGTACACCGGGACCGTCGACTGACCACTGCCAGTTATTTTGGATGTTGACAAAATTTATATTTTGAAAAAGTTCTCGTAGATGACGTCTTGAACAATCTGATGCGCAACCCGGTGGACCCGGATCGTCGATTCACCACTGTAATTTATTTTTCATGTTGGCACAATTTATACTTTTAAACGGTTCTCGTAGATAACGGCTTGAACGACCTGGTGCGTGACCCGGTGCACCGGGATCATCGAATCACCACTGTTAGTTATTTTGGGCCTTGGGACAATTTCAATTTTTAAAAAGTTCTTGTAGAATACGTGCTCAACTACGTGGTGCGTGATCCGGTATACTCGGATCATCTGCTGACCATTGGTAGTTATTTTGGCTGTTAAAATAATTTAAATTTTTAAATAGTTCTCGTTAGTGACGTCTTGAATGATCTGGTGCGAGACCCGGTTCACCCGGATCGTCGATTTACCACTGTTAGTTATTTGGATGTTGGAATAATTTAAATTTTTGGAAACTTCTCGTTGATAACGTCTTGAACGACCTGGTGTGCGAACCGGTGGACTCGGATCCTTGATTCACCACTGCTAGTTATTTTTGATGTTGGCACAATTTAAATTTGTTAAAAAGTTCTCGTTGATGACGTCTTGAACGACCTGGTGTGCGAACCGGTGCACTCGGATCCTTGATTCACCACTGCTAGTTATTTTGGATGTTGGAATAATTTAAATTGTTGAAAAGTTCTCGCTGGTGACGTCTAGAACGACCTGGTGCGCGACCCGGTGGAATCGGATCGTGGATTCACCACTGCTAGTTATTTTTGATGTTGGCACAATTTGAATTTGTTAAAAAGTTCTCGTTGATGACGTCTTGAAGGACCTGCTGCGCGACCCGGTGCACCTGGATCGTCGATTCAACACTGCTAGTTATTTTTAATGTTGGCATAATTTAAATTTTTTTAAATTTCTCGTTGATGACGTCTTGAACGACCTGGTGCACGACCCGGTGAACTCGGAGCGTCGATTCACCGCTATCAGTTATTTCGGATGTTGGAACAATTCAAATTTCAAAAAAGTTCTCGTAGAGTACGTGCTAAACTACCTGAAGCGCGATCCGGTGCATCCGGATCGTCGACTGACCATTGGTTGTTATTTTGGATGCTGGAACAATTCAAATTTTTAAAAAGTTCTCGAAGATGACGTCTGGAACGACCTGGTGCACGTTCCGGTGCACCCGGGTAGTGGACTTACCATTAGGAGATATTTCGGCTGTTGGCGAACTTAAGATTCTGATTTATAATAAATCAATATTTTCTTGGACGGGTATAATTCTTTTGGATACAATTTTTTAATTTTTTTTAACATCTCCTTATCTCGGTAGTAAGTCTTTATTTTTCTTTCAGATCAAAAATAAATATGTTTTCAAAATATTCGAGAAGATGAAAAATCTTAAAAACAAGAAGTCGTTCTTCCGAAACTTCAACGTTCCTAGTTTAAATTGTTACTCTTTCGAAAAATGTCTTGTTCCCATTCACAATTTCATTTCTTTGAATTGTAATTCTTTCCGAAAATTCCCTCTTTTGAATCAGAATTCTAATACTTTTCTACTCTGTACAAAATTTTGTACCAAATTCAAATTATGAATTTCCTCGAGAAATTTCCTGTTCCTTATCAGAATGAGCATTCTTTTTTTAACCCTCCATTCAGAGATAAAATCATAGTAATTCATTAAAAAGTTTCCTTGTTTCAGATCTGAATTATAATTGTTTTTTGAAAATTCTTTGCCCTAAATAAGAATCAGAATTCTCTCAGAAAATTCCTCGCCCTCATTCAAAATTGTAATTCTTTCAGAAAATTCCTTCGTTTACACCTGAATCAATTTTTTTCAGAAATTCCTAGCCGTAAACTAAAATCAGATTTCCTTTAAAAAATTCCATGTTTCAGGTTCAGATTGTTATCTAAAGAAATTCTCTTTTTATCCTTTTAGAGTTGCTAAACCTTCAAATATTTTTAAATCATACAAATTTTCGTGAAATATTGTCACTTGTTCTGTGAAAATTAATTTTTCAGGATAAAAAATCATTTTCATTTTTCCTAGGAACCTAAAGAATTTTTTGCATTTTTTTGTAACCTTACAAAATTCCTAAAATGTCTCACAAGTTTTTATTACTTTTCAATCGTTTTAAAACTTCTACGTTATCTGAAATTTGCTCAAATTTCCTCTAAAATGGTTCATTAGGGAAAAATTATGCTTCAAAATCTTTTACACTCCTTTTCATACTGTAGGAAATAATTGAAAATTTGTTGTAATTTTGTTTCAGTTGGCTTTCAGAACTCACAAAAACATAGTTTTCAATTTTACCATGAATCTGAAGCATATTCGTTTCATTCACTTGAAGCCCTGCAAAAATTATAATTTTTTTTGAATTTTTCAAAATAAGTTTTTCCCAGAATTTAATTGTTCTTATCGCTTTGAGAATGTGAAAAGGTTTAGAAATTATAGTGTGGTGGGAAAATTTCAAGAACAGAATTATTTCCCAATACTGAACAATCACTTATAATTTGAATTTTCTCTTCCATCAATAATGGTCTGAAACATTGGGAAATAAATTTTATTATGGAGTAAAAAATTTAGTGACACAAAGAAAATTTTATCAAATTATCACAGAAGATTTTAAATACAAATGTTCACCAGATCAACTTAATAGATTCTTTGATAGGAATGGGGTAAGGAATACAAAGCAATTTGAAGAAAGCAATCGTTACCCAGTACGTCTCATAGTCTCCAGATTCTTCCGTGATTAGAAATTATAATTTTGGTATTATTAGAAAATTCTTTGAGAAATTCTAAAAAAAAATGTCATCATTACTTAATTTCATTCGAATCAAATTCTGTAGAAATAGTGTACTTTTGAATAAATAAATCGGTTTTTGCGCCAAAAATATTAGCAGTAAATTGTGGTTTCGAGAAAAACGCATTTGAAGCTTTACGCGCACTTAAATCCTTAAAATTTCCTTTGCACATTCAATCTGCGACGCCTGCACCATATATGTAGTCACTCACGTTGACGCTTAACTCCTCTTCCTTCCTGGACGATTTTAAGGAAAATCGGGCCTTCTTCGCAGCATCGGTAAGCAGTCGGAAAAAGTAAAACGAAATCCTGTTCAGCGCGTACTCCGAAGTGCTATGGCAAAATCGATAATTGAACCTTTTGAAAAAAAAAATTACTATGTGACCAATTTAATTTTGTTTTTATGATCCTAAAGTATTTTTCAAGCCAAGAGAAAAAATCGATTCTTCCAAAATCCTGGAATGGTGTTACCGCTTGAGGTCAAAGAGCACCACAATTTGCCTAGGTTTGACTCATATGGCAAAACTTTGATTCTTTGAGTGTGTAAACTTGAAAATTAGTGCCCCATATTTGAGGAAAGTAGAAAAGGAAATTCTTTCAATATCAAAAAAAACGGTTCGTATAAATTTTGAAGGGTAAATAGAATCAAATAATGATGGAGAATAAAATATGCACTTTATTTTTTGATACACCTCAATCGAGGATGAAGAGCAAGAAACTAATGTAGATGAATTCGCTAAACTTGAAGAATCTAAAACAAACTATACTTTAGAAGTACAGAATATAACAGTTTTCAATGTTTTGACATTCAGTTGCAAAGGTCGATTGACAAGCGTACGGGAAGCATAAAGAACAAGCGTAAAGCGCGAGATTCAAATGACGCGCGCCGGGTGCGCGAAGGGAATGTGTCTGCGCACGTGTGTGGCAGGAAGAATGTTTTAAATCGACTTCTTCGTGTGAAAAATTCTAAATTTTGTTTTAATTAGGGTCTGGTTGTCTAATGAACAACTCCTGATTTCCGCTCGTTTGAGTGGGAGAACATTGCCGGTGTTCATGTTTATTTTCGCTGGCTCGTCCCCCCTAATAGTTTCTGTGTATAATCTAAAACCAATCGTTCCTTTTTCTGATTCTTCCAATATTGCAAATACGTCGCCATTGGACATTGATAATACAAATTGTCTTTCAGGTGGTACGGGATTAAGGTTACCATGTCTTACTTCATACATGATAGGTTTACCGGCTGGAAAAGTGTACGTTCGAACTTCAAATATGCAGCCCGGATTGCTGTAGGAAATTAGTCGAAGAAATGGAAGTTCTTCAAGTTCAAGTCCAAGTATGTATGCAGACTGATACCTTGCAGCAGGGGACCTGGACGTGGCAGGAGAATGAGGTTTAGCAAGAGAAAGAGTCGTATCTGGAGAATGTCTGCCAGAAGATGAAGAAGGTCTACCACGAGGAACATCAGGACTAAGAGGAGGATCGGCAGAAGGAGGAGACCTGGCAGAAGAATGAGGAATGGCAAGAGAAAGAGTCGTATCTGGAGAATGTCTCTCAGTAGAAGATGAAGGTCTGCTACGAGGAACTCCAAGACTAAGGTCGGTGTTATGCAAACGATCGGATGGTGAACTAAACTCTGCAACAAGAAAGAGAGAATTAATTTTTTCTTAGAGTACACAATCGTATTTATTTATTATCACCTATGAATTTATATTAGGAAATCGCAACAAAACATTGCACAAAAGTAACTTATCAATTTCCTCAAAACGAATCCGTCGTCCAAATTCATTAACAGTTTCTTTTTCTCCGACACACTGAAAAACGAAGGATTTGGTATATAAAAGTTGTTGAGTGAGCGGAATGCTAATTTGAGCTTAAAATCGCAAGATCCACTATTATGGATCTTCACCAGTTTCTCAGTTAAAGCCACTTATGCGATGTTTGCGACATAAGCTTTATGTCAGCCTTTTTCGTGAGTCATGTCAGTTTCATTAAGTTTCCACTCATTATTAAGTTCTGTGATAAATTTGGGTAAGAAGTGTACATAAAAGCTGGACGTATTGCGAATAGTTTACGGGGATTAAGTAGTCAAGACCATGCTCATCACGTTCTTTGATTCAGAAGGTGTTTGCGTCCTTTACGCTCGCACGCGTTGTGTCTGGGATCGTGGAGTTTGATCCTTGAGTTTGATCTTTGCACCTGGGCGGCAAGTTTTGTTTTGGCGCCTAGAAAGAAGGGACGCATGCATGGGCCTCCCTTGAGCAGTGGGGTAGGGATGCTACAGAGGGTGGAGAGAGATCCCATCGAATCAGTATCGGACGGAGATTCGAGGCCTGCAGATGTGAGACAATTCAAGATTGTGACTGCCTGTGGTGTGGGACAGGGCTGGATTCTCTGTGTGTGATTGTGATGTGCTCTTAATTTGTTGACCCAGTGATATGCTCTTGATTCGTTGAGCAAGTGATGTTCTCTTACTTTGTTGACCCAGTGGCTCTATAATGAGTAGTTGAGAGTGATGAGGACTGACTCCTCGAGAGTGGCAAGGAGTTGCCTCTAATGTGTCATCAATGTGGAATATGCTTGCGAGTTCTGTAACTTTAAGGAAAAGTTAAGAGAGATCTCTCTTAGGCTTAAGTTCACAACAAAGTGTTGCATATGTTCCAGTTAATTGTATTCAAAGTTAATTCAAAGTGTTAGATTGATTTTGAATAAATGTGCTTTGCCTCCACGGCTTGCCCAGGCTTTTGCCTTGAATTGAGAGAGTTTTTATGCCTCGGAAAGTTGTTGTTGAATAGTTGATGATCCGCGAAGATCGCTACATTTTCATTTCTAAGAACCTGACTACTCATTCCTTCCGAACTCGTCTTTTAAACTATTCGCAAAAGTTTATCTGATATAAACAGAAGTTTTATGCAACAGAGGTTCGTTCCTGAAGGCTCTTTGGTTGATGGGCAATACTACTTAGGAGTGACGCAACGTTTGCTGGCCAAAATCCGTAGGGCTCGACTTCAATATAAAGTGCAAGGCAGCTGATCGCTCTTCCACGATAATGCTCCGGCTAATAAGTGCATCGCCTAGCCTAATTTTCTGGCTTCAGATTCGGTCCATCTCCTTGACCATCCTGCGTACTCAACAGAGATGTCACCACGTGATTACTTTCTGTTTCCCAAAGTTGAAATGCAGTTGAAAGGATTGCGATTTGATACGATTTCGGAGATTCAAAAGGCCAAGGCATTTAAGATCATCACAAAGAAGAAATATATATGAAATATGAATATCAGTCTGGTGAATATAACCGCTTCTGTGTTACTCAGATTGATAGTCCAATACTTGCCCCCACTGTGCTGTTCGGCAGCTGAACATGAACCATAGATTATTTTGAATATAGATTATTTTGACGGTATTTATTGACAATTTTAATCGCTCAACCTACCTAATTCTCTTTCCTAATTCTTATAGATTCTAACTCAAATAATCATCATCTTAAACTTTGATTAGAATTATAAAAATCCTTGTCAATTTTAATGGAAGATTGAGCTGAAGATTCAATGAGTGAGCTGTGTGTTTATGTCTGCCTCATGAACGAAATGAGTTTGTCGATTATGAAGTATTTCGTGAGGCATTTCTCAAAGAGTTCTTTTCCGTTCCCATTGGAGTTAGGATAAAATCAGTTCGGTCTACTAAGCGATTTGATCCTTCACAAGGTAATCTCCAAACGTACTTTTTTTAAACAAATCAAAGAGGCTCAATATTTTCAACCAAAAATGGAACCATATAAGTCATAATTACTGTGTCGTTCAGCAAATGTCATTAGGAGTACACGAAGCTTTTTTTTATACATCTGTTAACAAAAACCGTTCGAACTAATAATAATTGGTGCTTTGAGTGCGGGTCCAGCATCGCATCAAACGTCCTTTAATCAATATGAGGACCTTGCACGGAGTGTCTGATTCGACTCCTAACACCGATTAATCAAATTAAAATACCATTTTGTCCACGATTAGTTCTCCATATAATAAATGTTCCCACATGAGCATTGCTCGACACTGGAAGCCAAATGACTTGCATCTCTGAGGAATGTTTTGAATATATTTCTTTCATGGGGAATTGTCTGACCTTCCGGTATCAAATATTGTTTTATTCACTGCTGTCGGTGAAGAGCCAACCACGATTAAAAAACAAGTCTCACTGCAATTATCTATAGTTGATACTCATTTAATTTTGAATTTTTTGGTGGTACCCAAATTATCGAATCTGATAATTTTGGGAAACTATTTGTTATCACGGAGCAGGGTTTTCCGGTTCCGCGGTCATTGGTGGTGTTCGATTGGCTTTCATCCAAACGAGTGCGCGTCTGTCAAGGTCAAAAGATTACGTATATACAAGTAACTGACGTTATTCATCATAAATTTACTGATGTACCAGAGGACGAGTAGAATGCGACAGGTATTATTGAGAGTTCGAATAGTTCTTACTGTTATCCACTCAGAATAGCCGTTAAAAATCATGGGTCAGTTAGAGTATGCTAGGATGCTAGGTTTATCAATGAGATTGTCGAATCCGACCATGAGTCAACACCTTTAATCAAGAAACTTTTGGAATCTTCTATTTCCGAAGCCGGGAAGCCTCGGAGGATACTTTCCGGTCATGAAACCCAATTCACGTCGCCATTATGGGTGGATAAATTGCGTGAATCGGGTATTTGGGTTGTTTACTCATCAATTCGTCAACCGAAAAGTATTCCTGCAGAACGCGTGATGCGTGAATTGGGTAGATTACTTAGAACTTTGTGCTCTGAGGTCCACACTTTTTGGGCCAAATATTTACCTGACATTGAATTCTTTCTAAACATTACGACACTTCACAGAACTGGCTTCGCCCCGATAGAATTACATTTTGGAAAAAAACCTAAAGATGAAATTATGAAGTTCATTACATTTCCCAAGATAGTAGATCTATCACATGATGCAAAGATTTTTTTGGCAAGGGAGTCGTTCTACTGTAGTATTTATAATAGGATTTAGAAGCTTCCAAATGACTGTTCACCTGTTACTCTAGCATTTTTTGGCTGTTATTATCTCTAAGCCGAAAGGCGTCCAGATCTAGAGATCTGAATGTCAATGCCTACACAATCATTCGGGACGATTTTCTACTGAACCTTACCACGATTCACATTTAACATCACACTTCATCGGGCACCTTCAAGGGACCATTGTGTCTCCAACGGGCATCAAACTGCATCGTCAACGACCTTCAGGAGACCACTTTTTCACCGAGGAACATCATCCCGCATCGTCGGGGACGACCTTTCGGTAGCCTTTAGGGTACCACTGTATCGTCGAGAAAAATCAACAGGTACCCCGAAGGCCGGAGACCTTCATAGCGTTTTCAGAACTCTGCTTGCCGGCAGTGGCAGGCAGCCTGCCTGCAGAAAGTCCATGAGAGTGAAAGAAACGGCCCATTCACTACCTCTTCCACTCTTGCGGACTTTCTGCAGGCAGGTTGCTTGCCACTTCCGGCAATCGAGGTACAAAACAGCCGCTGGGTCACGTTTGGTGTTATTGTTTCGCAGACGGAAGTCAGAACACGGAGTGAATTAGGCCAGTTTCACTGTACCTTCAGTCGTTTCTCTCCTCTCCTTTCATTCCACGTTTTCCATCGTTCGCATTTCGCTAGCATTTTTTGTTCTAGATTACAGAAACGATCGAAAAAGAGCCTATGGAGTAGGTAAACCAAACCAGGAAGAAAAAAGACAGGTCCAGCCTCAGCCCACGTCGCGTCGTGCCCTTGGACGCCAAACCGAGAAAGCTCATCGGACGGCACTTCCCACAGGCACGATTGGTTCAGCCAAACCCCCCACGGCTCTTGACAAAACTGCACGTCACTCAACCACTCTTCTACGTATCAAGGGAACAATCCAAGGTTTATTTTATTGAAAATGTCGTATTTTCTCTGTTTAGAATTTTTCCGAATGTAGTCTGCAAGATACAGGCGGGTAGGTATACAGTTATGTAATTCTAGACAGGTTTTGAATCCAGAACCACCGGGTAGACAGAATATGTCCACCTAGTTACAAACCCGATTTCGTCCAGGTTCTATCTGGGTCCCGTACGATATTTTAATCAAAGATGGATTGAATAACAAAAAGTCTGATTTTAGTGAGCCTTAAAAAAGATTTAGTTAGAATTATAGATATTTTATAAATTATTATATTCACCAATGGAATGGAGCATAACCAACATGGATAACCCCAGAGTATAGACACTCCTCATCTTTTCAAATTAGAGGAAAAACTAATTAATGTTTAATGAAGAATTTGACTGCAAATGTAACTAATAAATATTCTGGTGCTTCGTTATCTGATATAATCAGTCGCTGTCTACAGTCGTTATCTCTTAGCCGGAATGCATTAAATTTTTCCTCCTGAGATATTTACATTTGATAAGAGTCTGCTGCTAGGACAGAAATTTGGCTACGTGGAATGAATATCATTCCAGGTTTTATAAAATTATATTTTTAAAATGTCTCTCGAATAAAATTAAAAATGGAAAGCGGAGCAATCGATTGGTACAACCAATCCTAATTTCAAAGTATTGTTATATATGATAGAATAATGACAACGATGAATTCCATCCTTTATATATTTTTGATATAATGGTTAGATATTACTCGGGGAAACAGGAATTACACAGGCCAACACATTTTCACACCCACAGACCGGACCTAGTGTACCCGAAGGAATTTGATGCGATGAATCCGAATCTGAGCTCAGAATTGCTCCATCACTCTAGGTTTCCGAGATATCTTAACCTAAAAGTGCAAAAACACGGTTTTTTGCTATCTTTGAGCTTTGCTCACATGAAGAATTTTCATTATATTGCAAATCTGGGCACGGCGATAGAAAGCTACTATCCTCTACATTAAAAACCACTACCCGTTTTTTTAAACGGATTTTTACAA
>CAKNXH010002224.1:112114-139913 GCA_932178445.1 Andricus quercusramuli | reverse complement strand
AGAAATCAAGGGTGTTAGACAAACCAGAAACAAAAAGGTCCTTGTGAAAGTAGGATCTGCAGCGGATGGCAAAGGGAAGCTGTCCGCTGCTATTAGAGAAGCTGTCGGAGAGAGCCAAAGCGTGCGCGAGCTGGTCCCCCGCACCGAAGTCTAGTTTTTGGACATCGATCCCACTAACCATGCGAAGGAATTGGAGACCGCCGTGGAAAGATAATAAATGAAATGAACTTAACGAAAAAGGCTTTCAGAGGGAATTTGAAGGACTTCATTAAGATGAAGGACAAACTGTCGGCAAGGCTGTTACGTACAGGACACCTGAAGTTGGGTTGGTTGTACAGTTGAGTACGCAAGAAGATGAAGGTTTTACGATGCTTGGGTCACATGACAGAGAACTGCAAAGGTCCCGAAAGGGAAAAATCGAGCTGGAGGTGCGGCAAAGGCGGCCCTAGAGCTGCGGAATGTGATAGATTATCAGTCAGGGATGATGAGGTGCTTGACGTTTAAAGTGGCAGTCTCGATCAAGAAGCGTCAGGAACAAATGGAATAACCAACCATACCCAACCATGATGCCAAAGGCCAAAGAGCCCGATGTGTGGCACTACTGCACTACTGAGGACGATGCGTACATCTTGGTTGGGTAGGAAGAGGAAAAGTGCCAGCCAGACAGGAAAAAATGGAAGCCGATGCACGGTATACTAGCCTCATCCCTACGTCCGTGAAATGATGTGAAAGCGCTTTCGTGGACATGGATTGGCAGGAAGAGAAAAAGAATCATCACCGTCATCACGATCTTTCAAAATCAACCTCATATGGACTCAGTGTTTTCTTTAAAATTAGCGAAAATTTGTGCAATCATCTTAAACCTTGAGTAATCAACTTACGCCGTTCCAAACAGGCCACGGGTATTTCAATGTCTATCCGCATATACATATTACATGTGAAGTCTTCAATTTTTTGAGTATGTGCACTTGGAAATTAGTGCTCCATATTTAAAAAAGGAAGTAAAGAAAATTCTTCAAGAATCTAAATAAATTGTTCGTGTACATTTCCTAGGGTAAATTAAATTAAATAAAGATGAGGAATAAAATTCGTACTTTATTTTTAAATATCTTAATATACAATCCCAATCCGAGGTACAGAAATCACAATAACACATATATTTAATACAATAGAGTTTCAAATATCAAAGAAAAGTTTGATAATAATAATAAATAATATAGCTATAATAAAGAACGATCGCGAAGAGTGAGATCCGACATAACCGCGCCGACCGCGGGAAGAGAATTTGCCCTCTCACAGGCAGCGCTGGAAGATTGTTCTAACTCGAACTTTTTGTGTGAATAATTGTAAATTTATTCATGATTCGGCTCCAGTTGCCTAAAGAACAATCTATCATTTCTTCTGGCATCAACGGAACAACATCGCCAGTGTGCATATTTATTTTCGCTGGCTCATCCCCCTTAACAGTAGGTGTATATAATCTACGGCCAACCATTCCGTTCCTTGTTTCTTCCAATACACCAAAGACGTCACCATTGGACTTTGACAATACAAATTGACTTTCTGTTGGTAGGCGCCAAAAGTTACTATTTCTTTTTTCAAAGTGAATTGGTTTATCAGGTGGAAAAGTGAACCTTCCTATTTCGAATATGCTGTCCGGATTGCTGTAGGGAATAAGTCTAAGGAATGGAAGTTCTCGAAGTTCATATCCAAATATGTATGAGGAAGGATGCCCAGCAGCAGGGGACCTGGACCTGGGCCTGGCGCGAGAATGAGGTTGAGCAAGAGAAAGTGTCGTATCTGGAGAATGCCTGCCTGAAGAAGAAGAAAAAGAGGAAGAAGAAGAAGGTCTGCCACGAGAAGCACTAGGACGAAGAGGAGGCTCGGCAGCAGAAGAATGAGGAATGGCAAGAGAAAGTGTCGTATCTGGAGAATTTCTGTCAAATGAAGAAGGTCTGCTACGAGGAACTCCAAGACGAAGGTCAGTGTTGCGCAAAGGACCGGATTGTGAACTCAACTCTGCAAGAAGAAAAAGAGGATTACTTCTTCCTTAAAGTACACAATCGTATTACTTTTATTTTATATGTAACATTATTATTGAAATTAATTTATGTTTAGGTGGGCCTCGTAATCTGAGCTCGTGCGATTTCTAAAAGCACACAAATAGTCTATTTTAGTACCAGTTTCTTTCTTATTTAGTTTTCTAACTTCAGATTGATAAATGATCCGAGATAGCAAACTAAATTGATTCAGAGGGTGCATTGTTTCAGTTGTTCCAAACTTCAATCTTGCAAGAATCAAAAAATAGATGAAAAGACCGCTGATATGCAGCAGAGGCCAATGTACAAAGCTTATTGACAGTGATAGGATTAAATGTACAGGCTGCGGATTGCACTATCATCAAGAATGCGCTCTAAAATTGAAGACACTCTCAGATGGCAGAATTGCCAGATGCTATAAGTCCAGGTCTGACCCTCCAGACAATGAGGATAGAATATTATTCTCGTCACAAAACAGTTCGCAGAGCGATGATGCGCATCTCCCTAATGCCAAAAGAACTAAAAACCCTAACCAAGATTTGATGAAATTTGTACAGAAAACTTTAAAGCAACATGCTGATCTAAAATCACATCAAATACATTTAGACCTCACATCGACCTCAGGTGTACCGCAGGGTTCTAATTTAGGACCTGTACATCATGTGATTTATGTTCTGGATATAGTAACTGGAGAAGTCAAACCATTATTAATATTTGACGATGATGCCAAAATCTTTCAAACTATAATTTCCATTAGATATTGTATAAAGCTACAGAAAATACTGATTAGATTTTATGAGTGGTGCATAGACAATAAAATACCTATTAACCCTGATAAGTGTAAGATCATTACATTTTCTCGTTCAGAGGACATAATTGATTTTCCGTACCAGCTGGGTAATACGATTTTGAAAAGAGTAGCTACAGTGAATGACCTCGGTATAATTTCAAGTGCCGACCTGAAATGTAACCCTTAAATCAACGCTTCGGTCCAATCTACTTCGAAAACGTTAGGCTTCATAACAAGATCTTGTAAACCATTTACTAACAGAAGCGTTATGTTAACTCTGTTTACTTCTCTAGTTAAATCGAAATTTGACTATGGCGCGACAATTTGGAAACCACAACTAAATTATCAAATAGACACAATTGAGAAAATCCAAAAAAGGTTTCTGAAATTTTTGTTCTTTAAGAAAAAAGGTAGATTTTCCCATCAAGGGAGTGACTATTTAACTTTAAGGGAATTCATTACTTCACGTAGAATTTATTCGGTATGATCTCGATGTTAATGGGCGACATATCGGCGTTAGAATAACTTAGATTTACTATGTTGAGAAATGATGGCTACTAATAATTAATATGTGATTCTAGTTTTTGCAGTGTACCACCTTTACACGTCTCCATTTGGATGTGCACAATTGGACTCGTGCAAAGATTGCTTCAGTTGATCGAATCACAAGAATTCTGAGTTACGTGAAGATTAGAAAGATTTAGTTGTAGTTATAAATATATTAGACATTATTGGATTTACCAATAGTATTGAGGATCACCGCCATGGATAAACCCAGATTGTAGACACTCCACATCTTTTAAAATCACAGGGAAAACTAATTAATGTGATAATAAAGAATTTGACTGGAAATGTAACTGATGAATATTCTAGTCCTTCATGACCTGATATGATCTACAATATAGTCGTTATCTCTTAGCCGAAAGGCGTCAAGTTTGTCCTTCTGAAATATTTACATTTGATAAGAGTCAGTTTCAAGGAGAAAAGAGTTAGCTTCGTAGGAATGGACAATCACATGTTTTTAAGAGATATCAGAGAATTTTACAAATTACATTTGAATATGCTGGAAATTCAACTGACGTGGTTTATTTTTTTTCTAAACATGTACATTTACATGTTTGAAAATGCTGGTTTCTTCACCAGACAAATATTGACCCTCAGTTGAGACAAAGGATTTTTTATTTAAAAAGAACTTGAATCCAATTATAAAAATGTGTGATTTCACGACATTTCAAAGCATTTCCACTGATTTGAAAGAATGTAGGAACTCTCAATATCTAAAAGGATCACTCATGATTTCAAGATTTCAAAAGAATTTCAAAGTGTTTCCACACAATTGGAACGGACTCTGAAGATTTTAGAAGATTTAAAAATTATTCGAAGGATTTTCAAAGTCTTTCAGAGATTTGCAAGGATATCAAGGTAGTCCCATGGATTAAAATGGATTTCAAATGATTTCATGAGAGATGAAATTTCAAAGAATATCAATGACTTCGCTGCAATATACGGAATTTTTAGACTTCAGAACAAATATTGTCTTTCAGATATAATACTTACCTGAACATTCAGATTTAGAAGAGAACATTCTCAAAATCTAAAAAATATATTCTTTCAATATCACGTCATTATATTTTTCATGAAGTTAGGTATTTTTGTTATTCAATTTAATTTATTTTCAAAAAGAATACAAAGTGTTTATTGAAATTTATCTCTATAGCTATTCATGGTACTTATTGATTTCAAATAGGCCCGCGCTTCTCGGCACATGCGTATTTGAATATATGAATAGCCATCTATCGGATATCAACGAACTAAAAAGGAACGCTAAAAAGGGTTCTATTGGAGTCTAGGTTCTAAATGATACCAACTCTTACTTGAGCCGCAACATCACCGAACCCTCAGTTTTTTTTGTGTAGAGTCTAAAATAGTATAGCAAATTTGTAATTGGTGACACTTTTCAATCAAACCTGAAGATCAAAAGCGCACCGAGCGCACAGAGAGAATGCGCCCGCTTACGGACACGGCTAGCAGATCGTTTCAAAACGTTTTTTCGGTGTGCGTAATTTTAAATTTCTTTTTAATTAGGGTCTGGTCGTCTGATAGACAATCCCAGATTTCTGTCGGGCGCAATGGCTCAACATTGCCGGTGCGCACGTTTATTTTCGCTGGCGTTTCCCCAATAATAGTGCGTGTATATAATTTACGGAGAATCGTTCCTTGTTCTGTTTCTTCCAATATTCCAAAGACGTCACCATTGGACCTTGATATGACAATTTGTTTTTCCTTTGGTATGGGATTGAGAATACCATCTTTTTCTTGGAAATGAATTGGTTCATGGGGAGGAAAAGTATATCTTCGAACACCAAACTCCAAGCCCGGATCGCGGTGGGGAATTAGTCGAAGAAATGGAAGTTCTTTAGGATCACATCCAAGTATGTATGAAGAACGATGCCCGGCATAAGGAGACCTGGACCTGTACCTGGAAGAAGGTGTGGCGAGAGAAAGAGACGTATCTGGAGAATGTCTTTGAGAAGAAGTAGGTCTGCCACGAGAAATGCCAGGATGAAGAGGAGACTCGGCGGCAGAAGGAGCCCAGGCAGAAGAATCAGGTATGGCGAGAGAAAGAGTCGTATCTGGAGAATGTCTGCCACGAGAAGAAGAAGGAATTCTGCCACGAGTAACACGAGGACTAAGGTCGCTGTTGCGCAAAGGATCGGATTGTAAACTCAACTCTGCAACAAAAAACAGAGGATTACAGTTTCCTGAAATGTAAAATCGTATTTATGTAATATTTCATATAATATTATTATTGGGGACCGTAAAAGTTTCTTTGGACCCCCCCCCCCACTCTCCCCTCTCACCGCCATTACGAAACTTTTTTTCTGTTATGTTTAAAAACATAATAGACGTGTTTTAAATTAAAAAAGGTTCTTTAAAATGGAGTATTTTCTAGAAATGAATCTCAAGCCCACTGTGGAAAATGATCTAATATGAGATCTTATATGAGATAATCACAATGAGGCAGTTTCAAAATTCCTTCATTCAGATTGAATCACAAAAATTCTAAATTGCGTGAAGCTTGAAAAAGATTGATATAAAATTATGGATGTACTATATGTACATAATAAAAATTCTCGCGCTTCGATATCTGATGTATTCTACCTTAACGCTTGTCCTTCTAAGATATTTACATTTGATAAGAGTCAGCTTCAAGGAAAAAAATTCTTCACAAATTTCATAAAAACTGATTGGGTATTTATGTAACCTTCTACGATGCAAAAACAGTTGGTTTATATATGGCTTTCCAGATCAATTAGAAAAAAAGAAAATATTTTGAAATGCGTCAGATCAATAAGAATGCGTCACATCATTATTAATAATAATATTATCATTATTATTTAAATTTATTCATCCGTATTCTGAACGCACACTGTTAGACATAAGCTAAAAATTTGACTGATTTGTTTTAAGCTCAAATCTTCCAAATTCACTGGGGTCTAGGGCCTCAATAAATCTTATAATATCCCAGTTTTATAACTTACTTTAGATATCCACGTTTTGAGACCCCCTGAACTCAAAAAACAGGTTTTTACAAAATGTCTGTCTGTTAGTCTGTCTGTTAGTCTGTCTGTTTGTTTGTAGATTTGAGAAGATTTTTTATCATTTCTATAATTTCAAGGTCTACAAAGGAATTTGATAAGATTCCATTAGAAGTGCAGATAAGCCATCTTATTAGCTTCCTCTTAAGTTTCTAATCAGCTTAGAAACAGCAAAACACCCATCACAATGCTTAGTTTTCATTATGTTCAATTAAAACCAATTTGATAAGATAGGTTTTAAGATCATCGATTATCATCATCATCACCTTCACCATCATCATCATTATCATCATCATGATTACCCACACACAACCTTATATGGCTTCATTCTTTTTTTCTTCATTAGCGAAAATGTATGCAATCATCTTCAACCTTCAGAAACCACCCTTATGTGGCGAATGCTCTGACTAGGAGAAGAGTATATTCCGCTAATCCAGCTAATGCCGAATATCAACAAAAAATCCCAAGAACCACCCCTAGAAGTATTAACGAAACAATTCCAAAGTGTCTTCACGTAGAAGATGTGACGTTACAAAATATTTGCAAGTCACAAGTTCCTTGAATTTCAAGATTCAGACTATTTCGGTTTTTCTATTTCAAATAATTTCGTTCTTTTGCTCTCGCCAATCCAGAAGCTGCGCGGTTTTCCAAGACTTGGGATAATTATGTAAAATAGTTCAAGTTCAAGAATAGATTCTGCCTTTTTTTTTAATTCTATGTACTTTTCGAGAATGAGACCATCCTGAAGAATCCTGATCCCTCCGGACCTAATGAGAGACTTCAAGAAGCAAATGGGACGCCTTTTGTCAATTGGAGTAACTCAACCTATTTCAAATTTTTCCGTCAATTTCTACTGCTGTGTGCCAAACTCCTGTCCTTTTGGTCGTACCCCAATATTCATTGAACATCTTGAAATGCTACTAGGATTCAAGTTTCCGTCCGACATTTGATTTCCTAAATAACTGATTCGCCCCGAAGCGGAATTCATGATCTCTTTTGTTCGAAAGGATTATTGGAGATCCCCGGCAATGCGAGTGGGACCTCTGTAGCTCAGGCTGGATATCACTAGCAACATTTCGGGTGCTATGGTTCCTCATTTGGATTGAGTCTCAGTAGGAATTTAGTAGTCAGCTTGTTTGATCATATACTTCGGAGAGGACGTCTTGGACAATAATTCAACATCATTTGGACCGAATTGGTTGACTAATTATCACCAAATTCAGAAGATACAATTTTGGTGGACACAGTATTGTCCTTTACGGTTACATCCCTGACAGCCTATTTCATCTGTTCAAGCTTCCCATAGTAACGCCAATCACAAAACACCATTTCAACCAATCAGGATTCAGCCGATTGCTACAGAAGAAAACGACGCCGGGGAAGAACTCTCATCGTTCGTCCAGCAGCTACTGGAGCAGGGCGCGTCTTCGGATATCTTGTGTATTTGATTAATCTTAAATCAGTTATTATTGTAAAGTTTGCTCGGAACCTAAAATTGATCTTCGGAAGTCCCCAGGCTACGCTGTAGATCAGTCATCTGATTATTTGAGGTAGAAATTCATTTTTGGATCTAGATGGAAATATTCTATGAGACTGTGTGGGCCGTTTGTTTCGTCTTTGATTGGTTTCTTTTCTTCTAGAATATTTGGCACACAGCTGCCAGAGGCCAATCAATTCGCTTGTGACTAGCATCTCCTACATGTACTATATCGCCGATTTCGAGTTCACGAAACTCTTTGGAATGAAGCTTAGATACTGATTGTCCTGAATATTCTTTACGGAATCTATTTCTCAAATGTTCCATGATCTCTTGTTCACGTTGGTATCTAAATTTGAGATCAAGTCAGTTAATTATGTCAAGAGGACCGGAATTCAAAGTCAGTTCGCGATCGCATAACATCGTGTACATTTCTTCATAGGAGACACGCTATTCCTAAGACTTTGCGAAGAATAACTTCCTTCATGCCAATCAAAAGCCCACTAAACTCCCCACCATGAAGCAGTAGGTAGATTAAATCGCCAATCTATTTGCATAGCCTGACTATACTCAGCGAAGGTCTTCCGGCCTAATTTTTCAGAAGCAGTATCAGCACCGACCAAGTTAGTTCCGTTGTCACTGTAAACAATAGTCGATCCACAGCGTCTGATTAATCTATGGAAACTTGCCAAAAAATATTTGGTTGACAGAGAAGTCACCAATTCCAGGTGAACTGCTCTACAAATAGCACAAGTATACAGGCGTATCCAAGCCTTTTTTTGACCACGCAAGTTAACCAGACCCGCAAAATCAACACAGATCACTTGATATACAGCGTCCTTGATACGATGAATAGGAAAAGGCGCTTCATCCAGAATTTTCACGTAGTTGACACATAACTTTCTGCACTCCCGCATGACACTTGGTCTCGTGAGTCTCTTAGTCTCTTAGTGATTCTTAATTTCTCAGACGATAGCGCGTCGGACTTCCATGCAGGAGGTCCGGGGTTCGATCCCTGAGCCGGGTACCAATAGAAATTTTTCTATGTACTTCTACCGGGGCTTCGGTGGTTCGCAACCCACCTTCAACTGTAGGTCCCCTCAGAAAGAGCTCTTATCGTACCAAGGTGGAGCCCCATGTCGAGGGGAATAGCTTTGGAGGTCGAAGCCGATTCTGTGAAGACTCGAAAATGAGTCAGCGATCTCCTTGCGTAGAGGCAGGCCCTCTCAAGGGACCTCCACTCGGTGGTCGCTGGCCGACTCCGATGAATGAACACACACACACATACACTTACATAACACACCAGGACAGTGCACAGGAGGACGTCGTTTACTGTGCGATAGGTATGCCTGGCACCTGAGAGGTATAATCTCAGAACGTTGATAACAACGAAAAACCCACCGAGATCCAAAAACACTCGGCGAAGGATGGCCGGATTCGGAGTACTGCCTTGAGAATAAACACGGGTGTGGCACAATAGGCTTTATAGGTTAAGCGCCAGGGGTTGGGGCCTCACGCCCCCCTCCCCCCGCCCACATTACAACTAACTAACTAACTAGATGGTGCGTTGCAGATAAGTAAGAGGTAAGAACAGGGTAGCAGCATTTTGTGATCTCGAATAGGAATCGGGTAAAAATGTTTTATGATGTTGGGTAGAACATGGTTAAGTTTCGATTATAACCCCGAGACCAGAATCGGGTCGAGTACATTTAGAGCTAGTTAGAACCCACTTCTATCCGGGTACTGTTGGACGTTTCAAGGGTGCCATCTGTGCAAGTCTCAATTTTGACGTGCACAGTTAGACTCGTGGAAAGATTGCTTCAGCAGATTGAATCAGAAAAATTCTGATATACGTAAAGATTGAAAAAGATTTTGTTAACGTTATAGAAATATTATATATTATTATATTTACCAATAGAATTGAGGATGAACACCAAAGATAACCCCAGAGAATAGATACTCCTCATTTTTTGGAAATTAGAGGAAGAACTAATGAATGTAGTTATTGAAGAATGTCACTGACAATGTAACTGGTGAATATTCTAGTGCTACTTTAACTTATGTGGTATATATTATAGTCGTTATCTCATAGCTGAGATGCGTCAAATTTGTCCTTCTAAGATATTTACATTTGATAAGAGTCAGTTTCAAGGAAAGAAATGTAGCTACGTAGGAATGAATGATTTCTCAGTTTTTATAAAATTATATATTTGACATATCTCTGCTACAATTATCTATATAATTTAAAAATCTGGTTAAACGACCATCGTGAGTTACACCTATGGCCACCTCTTACGAACGTGACCGAATTTCTAATCAAAATAATATGATCCGATTAAAATTGAAAATGAAGAGCAGATCAACTGCTTGGTACGACTAGTCCGAATTTTAAAGTATTTTTAGAAAATTCATTAAAATTCACGTCACCATTTATGTAATCATATACTTTTCAGGGAAAGCTGAACTTTGCATATTAGATATATTTTTTTATCTAATGTTTTAGAAACTACTTACAGAAAAAAAAAGTTATTTCGAAATAAAAGCATCCTTTTCTGAAGTTGATTTTCAATCACTATCACAATAACTCCCAAAAATGAATTTTGTATACAAAAATATTAATATTATGCTCATGTTCTCACACTTAAGATGATTACAGCTTAATATCTTGCTCTATTATTAATTATTTTATTATTATTTGAGTATAAGCATTTTATTATTCGTCGAAAATTATAATTTTGAGCCAAACGAAGTAAGATAAGCAAAAAAGCTTAGGGAAAGAATGGTAAAATATTGAAAGACCTATAATTTTTTCTGCAATTATTTTTTGATGAGACTCAATATTTGGGTTTTATTTACCGAAAATGCTATGAAAAAATTCAAAATTCAAAATTTGAGCCAAATGACTCAAAATATGGAAAACAGTCTTAAAGAGTAATTATAGCTTTTAAGAAGTCCTGTGAGATTTTCTCTAACCATTTTTTGGTAGGATTTGTCATTTTTGGTTTATTTATCAAAAATACTGTTCAAACAATCAAAAATTCAAATTTCGAACCAACTTGCGTGATATATGGAAAAATAATTCAGCGATGAATTTCAGCTTTTAAAAAGGCCTACAAAACAATATTTTGATGTAACACTGAATGCTTTTCAAATATTTTTTTCAGTCATACAAAGATTGAAATTACTGATAGGAAAAGAAAGAGATTCTAAAGACATTTTTTTTTATCCCAATGGATTTTACAAAATATTAGGAAAAATTCGAATCTTTTTAGAAGATATTTAGGAATTTTAGAAGTTTGGAAGAAATCAAAAAATATTTGATAATTTGTTGGAAATGTTTTTAAGTTTTAAAATATTTTCAATCTATTTGAAACCTCTTACATTCTCAAAAATATTTTCAACTGACTCTAATTATTCTTAAAATTTTGAAAAATCATTAAAAATGTGAATAAATTGCTTTAAAATCTTCTAAATTTTCCCAGAAATTTTAAGAAGATTTGTTTCTTCTCTTGAAACATTTCAAAATTCTTTTAAAGCTTCTAAAACTTTTGTTTAAAATCTTTAAAAGTCTATATTTTTCAAAATCTGTCAAAGTTTAAAATTCTTTCGAATCTCTTCGAATTTTATAAATATTTCTTGAATCCACTCGATTTTGTTTATTGTTTAATCTTACCGAATTGAAACATTCAGCTTTAAAATATTCTACACTATTTTCTGAAATTTTAGGATATCGTTTGGAATGTTTTGAGATCTTTTTCAATTTTTTTAGAAGTTTTTTTTTCAAAATAAAAAAATCATCTGAAATTCCCCCAAGAATCTCAAGAAAATTCTTTTTAATTTTTATCTTTACAGAATTTCTAAACCTTCAAATCTTTCAAAGTTATTCTTTTTTCGGAATTTCTTTCGAATATATTTTACAAATATATATATATATTTATATTTATGAATATACATTTTGAAATTTTTTGAAATTTTTTAAAATATTCTCTTCAAATTAATTTTTTTCCTAGAAACCTGATGATTTTTTTTTTCATTTTCTTGAAACCTTAAAAAATTTTCGAAATATCTTTACATCAGATCTTCTCTAAAATGATCTAATATGGCAAGGTTGCAAAATGTTACTTTAAAATATTGTACATACTTTTTAAAAATTTTAGGAAATAATTTAAGATATTGTGCATGGTCCAGCCTTTCTGATCATATCCGATCCTATTCAACCCTATCCAATTATATCCAAACTTATCCGATCTAATCGCATCTTATCGTTATGAGCATATCTCATCCAATCCAACCATATCCGAGCCGATCTTATCCTATTCTATCCAAACTTATCCTATCCATAGCCTAGCCTATCTGTTCCTATCTGAACCGATCCTATCCGAACATATCCGATCCAATCCTATCCGATCATATCTGGTCCGATCCTTTTCAATCCTATCATATCCGGTCCTATCGAATCTGGTCCGATCCTAATCGATCATATTTGATCCGATTATATCCTATCGTATCCGATCCGAGTATATCCTATTGTATCCTATCCGATCATGTCCGATCTGGTTCTATCCTATCATATCCGTTCCTATCGGCAGAAAGAAAGTACCTTAAATATTACTTTCTACTGCCATTCAGATGCTTTCAGAAAATTTTGAAATCATTTCTTATTTTTTATAGCAATTTTTCCATAGATTAGAGGTAAAAAGTTGAGGTTTTTTTCTAATATTTCCAACTTGTTTTCAACTTTTTAGTGGACCATAATTATTATTTTGATGCGTAGAAATTTTCTTTCATAAAAAAGATAGAAAGTCGCGGTTCTTCTTATATTTTACAACTTGTTTTCGACTTTTAAGATGGAGCAAGAAAATAAATAATAAAAGGGTAACAAAAATAATTTCTTAAACTATATCATCATTCATAACAATATTCTCTCAAACTAGTGCTATGAAATATATTTTCTCTGTTATTTGTAAGAAATCTTTTTCAAATTGAAAGAATGTTCCGAAAAGTGCGAGAGGAATCAAAGTCTCTGATATTCCAATAAATTTTCATGAATTTTAATAAAGAAGCAGCAAAAAGTGAACACAGTCATTCTGCACATATTTCGATGTCTTCGTTCCAGGTCGTGCAAAAGTCGATTTCTAAGCGGAAAAGAGAGTAGAAGTGGAAAAATATCCATTGATTCATTGCCTTGCGTGGTTTTCGCCCGAATCTCTCCTCACAGGGAAGTTTACGAGGGCCAATCTCCTGCTTGAGAATCTTAGTCTTCCCTTTTTTCTCTTTTCCTTCAGCCGTACATCGAACATGCTTCCTAGAACTATGATTTCTGATATTCTTCCTTTGATCTCTGAGAAGGAAGATTTAAAATGGAAGTAAAGTGAAATCAAATGATGAGAGGCTTTGAAGCAGATAAACTTATAAAAGTTTTGGAATTTTCTCTCTCTATTACAAAAAGATCTCGCCGCTGCTGTGTCAGATGACGAGGGCCTGGGCCAGTATTACCCCGGGCCCTATATTACACCCTGTGTCACATTACCCCATGTGCCACATTACCCCCGGTACCAAATTTTTATCCCAGGTTTTTGCTACCCTATCACTCTATTTCCTACGTCTACCCAAGTCTCCTCTTATCCCCAACAATCCTCTACCATCCACCACAACATTCACTATGCCCTACAATATCTGTTCCTTTTCCCCTTTAGTCACAGCTATCAAATGGCCTTGGTACAACTGCCGTCCCCTATTATAGCTTTTTGTTTTAACATTATGAAACTTTAATTCAAGCTTTCCCTTCACCTAATGTCACTTTGTCCCGAAATTATAAAATTTTAGGGAGTGTAGAGTAGAACAGGGCGAGGCAACCAGTGAGGCGAGGCAGCCAATTTCTTCTTATTCTCACAGCCTTAATTGAAATCACGCCTTTGTGATGTAAGGTCGGTTAGGTCAGTCCGCTGTACTTGCAGAATGTTGAGTATCGTGACTGTCGCAGTTTGCAAAAATCAGCGTCATTTTTGAAAAACTACTAGCAGAAGGAACATTTTCCTGATTTACATTTGTTTATCCTTCGTGCAAAGGTTGTGTAAAAACGTGAGTGAGCATTTTCCTCAGTAGAATTTTGTGCTTAACACGATGAAATGGTTGATTTTTCGAAATGCAGAATACTTTTTTTGTGTGAAATTTTGTTCGTAAAAAAGCACGTATGGGGCGAGGTGACCAAAAAACGGCAGATTATGCTGAAAAGGCTGAAAAGTGAATTGCTTCTGCCGGCCTTCCACGAGGCTGCCCGAAGAAGATATAAACTCCTTATGAATCCCTGACAGCGGCAACAAAGATGGCTTATTAATTTTTCCGATTTTTTCCAATTTTTTTTTTTTTTTTTTTTCTTTTGAGTTCCATTAAATGTCCGAGAAGACATTTAACTTTGTTCTTCATTCTCGTATATCATTTCGGACCTAATAAAGTACTTGTACATTATTATACGTCTGTGCATTACATGGTTGGCTGCCTCGCCCCACGTTTTTACAGTTGAGAAAAAACATAGCGTCTCTGGAAAAACTGTTGCGGAAACTGTAATTTGCAAGCTACTTGAAAATACCATAGAGCAATTTTGTAGCCAAATAATCAAGCTTTCTAGCGACACCATACATAATTTAATATAATTTCGAACAAGTGCTCTGCACTCCAAAATGTGGCGTCCTGGATGCCTCGCCCCGTTCTACTCTACTTAAATCACATTTTATTACGATTTGTTACGGTAGGGGAAGGGGGTTCTTCACTCATGTATGTACTTTTTGCAATTTTGCAAAAACTTTATTCTGAAGATTATCTTTTTAGTTCTAAATTTTATGTTTTGGTTGAAAATGTAACAGTTTTTTAAAATCTTTTCTGGATAAAAATTCAACTATTTTTTATATTATTTTTTTTTTCAATTTATCTGTTTCTGTACAAATTTCATCTTTCTTGAATAAAAATTCAACGTTTTGGTGGAAAATTCAACGATTTTGATAAAAATTCATCCCTTTTGTTGAAAAAATTCGTCTTTCTAAATAGAACGTTTAATTTCGTTCGTAAAAACTTATTCTTTGTGAAAAAATGCATTTTTTGATCTTGAAAAGTCAACCGGAATCTACTCTAGATGAAAATTCAACTATTTTTTAGAAATTTTTTCTCTTCCCAATTAAAAATTCATCATATTTTGCTCGTAAAAATCCAACTAAAAACTTTCTTGAAAGGAAATTCAACTATTTTTTTCTTATTCATCTTTTTCATTCATTAATTCATCCGCTTTCGAAGAAATTTCTTATTTTAATGAAAATGCAATTTTTTGATCAAAATTATTCTTCTCTGCTTGAGAATTCAACTATTTTATTTCAAAGATTTGGTTGAATCAATTTGTTAAAAAAACACTCCTTTTTGAAGAGTTATATTTTTAGTTGAAAATTCATCTCTTTAGTTGAAAATTCAACTATATTGTTGAAATTTCGTTATAAATTTTAGATAAAAATTCATTTTTTATCTAAAAATTTGACTATTCAATTTTTAGTTACGAATTGATTTTTTAGTTAAAAATTCAACTACTTGTTGAAAATTGATCTTTTTTTTATTATACCATTAAGCAAAATCCCTATCGCGGTAATCCTAACTCGTTCAACTCTGGCCTGTTTATATTATATTTTTCAGTTTATTATTTATTTGATTGAAAATGAATGTATTTTGTTGAGATTTCTTTTTTTTTGTTATAAAATACTTCGTTTCAGTTAAAAAATCATTTTTTTGTTGTTGAAAAATCAGCATCTTGGTTTAGACTTGAAATATTTTATGAAAAATTCATTTTTTTGGTAGAAGATTAATTGAAAATTCAACTATTCGATTGTGAATAAACTTTCGAACTATTTTGGAAAAATAGTCGACTATTTCTTTAAAAAAATATTTATTCAGAACTTTAACTGTTCAGTAGAAAATCACCTTTTTTGTTAGAAAATCATTTCTTTATTACAAATTTAACTGTTTTGTAGCTAATAAGACTTTTGAGTTCAATAATTGAAAAA
This sequence comes from Andricus quercusramuli, assembly GCA_932178445.1. Lineage (NCBI taxonomy): Eukaryota > Metazoa > Arthropoda > Insecta > Hymenoptera > Cynipidae > Andricus > Andricus quercusramuli. Next base: position 123,966 of record CAKNXH010002224.1, on the reverse strand, counting down.
TTTTATGGAAAATGCAGATATTTTATTGGAAATTTGTCTGTTTTGGTAGAGCACTAATCTTTTTGGTGAAAAATTAATCTTTTTGTTTGGAAATTCGCCTATTTAGTTATCAATCCATCTTTTTTGGTTGAAAATTCAACATCTTGGACGAGAATTCAACTATTTGTTTAAATATTAGGCATTTTTGTTGGAAAATTTAATTCTTCAGATAAAAATTTAATTATTTTGTTGAATATTTATTTATTTTTTCAGTCATTTTTCAGGTCAAAAATTTACTCTAACTCGAAAATTAATTTTATTCATTGAATTTATTCCTCTATTATTTCCCTTTTTTTGTGAAAAGTATCCCAATTTTTCCTATTCTGGAAAAAATTAAATGAAATATAATAGTAAATAAAAAGAAAAATGAATAAAAAATAAAATTCAATAAGAATCTTTAGTTGAGAAGAGTGAATCGTTTTTTTTCAAATTATATACACAGTTATTTCAAGAAAACTGTGAATTATTGTATATTATGCGAGTTTTCAAAAAATCTATATTTTCAAATTCATATTCATTGGAAATTACTAATTTTTGAGTTTTTTAAATTTTTTCGAATGAAACTCACTATGAAAGACGTATTGATAATCTACAATTTTTCTGAAGATTCTTACGAAGATTGAAAATGACTTTTTATTCACATAGTTAATTTCAAGAGAATATTCAAAAAGTTCTTAAAACATTTCTGAAGATTTCGAAAATTGTCAAAAAAGGATCTGAAAGATTTAAAGGCATTTTTTTGAATTTTGCAGAATTAACAGAAATTGTAGGATAAATTCGAATCATTTTAGAAGATATTTAGAAGTTATTAAAAATATATTTTAGTTGAAATATCCACCATTGCATTCTTTGTTGGAAATTTAGTTTTTTCTTGAAAACGCAATACTTGATGAAAAAGGCGAATTTTGTAGAAAGCAATTTATATTTCAAGCCGTAAATATGAATTTTCAACAAAAAAGTTGATTGTAAAATTAATAGTTGCATTTTCAACCCATAAAGAAGAATTTTAAAAAAAACTTGTTGAACTTTTGACAACATAATTAAATTTTCAGTCAAAAAATAACACTGTCAACCAAAAAAGTTATGTTCTCAAACAAAAATATAAGAGTAGACTTTCTAAACAAAAGAATTAAATAAAATTATGAATTTCCTTCAAAATGGGTTTGAAAATTTTCATTAAGAAGAAGAAACCTCTGATTCATATCTGATTTTGAATTACTTTTTTAATAAAAAGGTACAACAAAGGCTAGTAGGCGTCTTCAGATTAGAAAATAATTTTTTTTTGCCATAACGACTAAATAAAGGATCTTCCCGCTTGTTCGCCTTTTTGAGAACTATTACTATCCATCCATAGAATTTTCAAATATTAAGAAAAGTCTTATCAAACATTTTCAAACTATGCTCACTTTTTGAATTTTTATCCAAAATGGCTTTATTTTTTATTTATTTTTTTTTTATTAACACCTTTATGTTAGGACACTTGATGGGTATACCAAAGCCTAATCCAGAAGGTTAATTCTTTTGAGAATTCTCGTGCTAAAAACCTGAAAATCGTCAGACTAACAGACAAACTAACAAATAGATTAAAGGACCGACTAACAGACAGACAAACAGTTAGACCAACAGACAAACAAACAGACAAACAGACAGAAAAACAGAGAGACAAACAGCCAAAACAGCCAAACAGACATACAAACAGACAAACAGAGAGACAGACAGAAAAATAGACCGACAAACAGACAAACTGACAGAAAAACAGACAGACAAACAGGCAGACAGACAGACAGACAGACAGGCAAACAGACGGACTAAGAGACAGACAGACAAACAGACAGATAAACAGATAGAAAAACAGACAAACAGACAGATAAACAGACAGACAAACATACAGACAAACAGACAAACAGATAGACAAACATACATACAAACAGACAGACAAGCATACAGACAAACAGACAGACATACAGGCATACTAACAAACAGACAGACAGACAAACAGACAGACAAACAGACAAATAAACAGACAGACAAACATACAGACAAACATACAGACAGACAAACAGACAAACATACAGACAAACATACAGACAAGCAGACAGACAAACAGACAGACAAACACACAGACAAACACACAGACAAAAAGACAGACTAACATACATACAAACAGACAGACAAACATACAGACATACAGACAAACAGACAGACAAACAAACATACAGACAGACAAACAGACAGACAAGCAGACAGACAAACAGACAGACAGGCAGGCAGGCAGGCATACTAACAAACAGACAAACATACAGACAAACAGACAGACAAACAGACAGATAAACAGACAAACAAACATACAGACAGACAAACAGACAGACAGACAAACAAACATACAGACAGACAAACAGACAGACAAACAGACAGACAAACATACAGACAAACAGACAAACAGACAGACAAACACACAGACAAATAGACAGACTAACACAGACAGAATAACAGACAGACTAACAGACAGACTTTCTGTAAAAACTGTCAAATTTTGCACAAATCTAATAACTTCTCATTACAGGATGCGAATCTAAAAATCCTAAATCTGTATAAAAGCATTGTATATCACTTCAATCACATTTGAGATCAAATTGATCAACTGACATTTAGTGTCAAAGTTTTCTAATTGCATTAAATGAAGTAAAAATTGTTGATGAAAAGTGAATTTAGGTCACGGAAGAGGCAGCAGCACTTTGCAAAGCTTTTACCACAAGGAGTAGTTAAATCACAAAGCAAGCTAAACACAAGGAGAAATCGTCTGCGATGAAATTGAACCAAGCAACCCTAGAAAGGATTATTCAGTCCAAAAGCTGCAAATTCTCCCCAGAATCACTATAGTCCAGCAGTGTAATCTTGGAAAACAGGAATGGTTCGGGTGGTATTTCGAATTGCGTAGATATTTTACTCTGGACTCCCACTTACACTACAGCACTAAGTCCTGGCTGTTAACAGCAACTACGCAATCCTCGCAATCCTCTTGCGATAATATTGCCTATATTACCATGTACTTGTATATGAACACCATCAAGATACGAAAGTACTTTACTCATTCGAAATTCACTTTTATAATTCTAATTTAGATATCGCATACAATTTTTAGGGAAGGTTCAGTTGTATCTTGAGGAATTCCTTCAATATTGTGACAAACTGTTAGATTCTATTAAATAATCGATGAATGTATTTTTCCGGTATATGATAAATAATGTTCGTTAAGGCTTATTCCGTTTCTTTTCGTGTTTAAAAATTGTTCTTTATAAAAAATCTTCCGACATGTTTCAACCTGCAATTTCAGGTTCTTCTCACCCATATCAGCAGCTCTAGCTAGTAAAAAATTGGTTCCGCAAATCAATTTGGTAATGTCGTTTTTTGAACTATGATTCATGTCATCCTATTTATCATAAAATCGTAGTAATACACGGATTCGTAGAAAGAGCTGACAAATCAGCTGATGCAAGATACCATAAGGAAAACCTTGATTTAGTACAAAATATTGTTTCAAAAAATGGCTAACCACTAGAATTGTTAAAAATTAAAATCGCTGAACGTTATAAGGAATTCAAGAAGATTAATCAAAATATAAAGTTTCATAATAATTCAAACTCAAACTCAGAAAAAAAACATTAATAGTTTCACCATATATTTCAGGTTATGACGAATGTTTCTTTAGAATTAAAAAAAATGTGACATCCAATTAGTTTTTTCAGTTGAACAAAAATTCAATAAAATATTATTCCAAAGTATTAAAAATAAAATAAGAGAAGGAAAACCACCCAATTGTGTAGAAAGACATACTTGTACAAATAAGAAAATAAAAATATATTGACCAAGCTAGTAGACTATTATATCTAATAAATAGAGAACATAAAAGATCGATTGATAATAATATACAAAATACAGCTTTAGCAAAACACGCTCATCAGCACTCACATATTTTTGATTTTGATATTAATAATGTTTTAATTCTTGAACCTGAACCAAATTTAGACAAACGCCATTTGTTGAAAATGACACATATTCAGCGTGACAATAATAAAGTTAATTTTAGGAAAAATATCCAAGGTCTTAACAATATTTACCATAAACTTATTTCCAATATTCACATTCCAAAATAAAAACAGAGAGGCAAACGAATTTGAATTTTACGTGGTCTTCCTTTACTCACATGTAAATATATAACCATGCATAACCTAACCTCTCAATGAGCCACCGGGGCTTAAGCAGAATGTTCTTTGTTTCGCATATATCCACTGGACGACGCGGGTCTGCATCTTTATAATCTGTGAAATTTTAGTGATTAATTCTGGTCTAAATGAATTATCTGAATCTGAATATAATTTAATAATTGATGTTATTTTGTCGACCAGGGCGATTAATTAATTAATTTTTTATGTTAGATTTTGGCGATTACTAGTCAAATAATTTTCTGGAAAAAAGAGAAAACACCTGTATCGACTTGGATTTGAACCGGAAACGCCACTATTCACCGGTGGAGCGTTAACCAGTTAGGCCACCGGGGCTTCAGCAGATAGTTCCTTGTTTCTCCTATATCCACAGGATGACGCGGGTCTGCATTGTTGTAAACTGTGAAATATTAGTGATTGATCCGAGTCCGAATAAATTCAACGAATCTGAATCTAATTCAATGATTGATGTTATTTTTTCGACCAGCGTAATTAATTAATTAATTTGTGATGTCAGATATTGCCGATTCCTATTCAAATCAATTTCTAGATAAACATGAAAAAATCTGCCTAGACCCGGATTTGGCCGGAAACGCCATTATTAAATAGTGGAGTCTTAACTAATTAGGCCACCGGGGCTTCAGCATATAGTATCTCGTTTCTCCTATATCCACAGGATGACACGGATCAGCATCTTTGTAATCTGTGAAATTTTAGTGATTGATTGCAGTCTGAATGAGTTCACCGAAATCTGTTCAAATCCGGTTTGGGGCAGATTCTTTCTCGTTTCTTCAGAGCCCCGGTGGCATAATTGGTTAACGCTCCACTCACGAATAGTGGTGTTACCGGTTCAAGTCTGGGCCGAAGCAGATTTCAAAAGTAGAGAGTAGAGAGTAGAGAGTAGAGAGTAGAGAGTAGAGAGTAGAGAGTAGAGAGTAGAGAGTAGAGAGTAGAGAGTAGAGAGTAGAGAGTAGAGAGTAGAGAGTAGAGAGTAGAGAGTAGAGAGTAGAGAGTAGAGAGTAGAGAGTAGCGAATAGAGAGAAGTCAGAAGAGAGTAAATTAGATAGTAAAATAGAGACTGATTGGAAAAAAAATGATGGGGAGGGGGATAGAAGAAGATAAAAGATTTAAGGAGAGGAGAGTTGGTTTGATTCTCTGTTGATTTTGTAATTTCTCGGAATGTTGTATTAAAATTATTATTATTGTTTCTTGAACTTAATTTAAAATTCGAAATACACAAGCTTGAATTAATATTGTTCCATATGTTTGATATCAGATAGATAAACGTTTATTTTTCGGTCTGCTGGCCTTCAAAAATTGTATTGCTTACACTTCCATTTTTTACAGAAGTTCCTTAGAAACTAACTCTTAAAACTAACACCCATCCACACCTTATCTCTGATGACGCTCACTCTTATCGCCTTGACTTCCTCGATTTCCCTCGCCTATCACGCATGTCCCTACTTTCTCGCTTTGCCAATATTCACAGTTTACTTGTATCTACTTCCTCTTCTATTTACAATCTTTCCTTACTCATTCCTCTTTCTTCTTCCTTCTCTTCTTCTCCATCTTACCCCACACCCCCTTCATCCATACTACTGCCTGTTCGTCCCCCCTTTCATGGAACAATACCTCCATGCTCATCCCACTCCTTTTTACCTCCATGCACTCCACGAAACAGTCCTCCACTCTTGCATCCCCCTTACCGCACAGTTCACACATCCTCTTCTCCCTAGAAAAACAGAACCTGTTAAAACTCTTCATGCACCTACATTTCATCCTTGCTATAAGCTCCTGATTTCCTTTCCCTCCTTTCTCACACAAATATTGCGCTCTCTCCCTCGGCATAATCCACCCGCAGTTCCGTTAAATCTTGACCCTCTTATTCTCTTCTGCACCACTTCCCTTCTCTTTACTACAGCACACACCTTCTCTTTCTCCAACCAACACTTCCTAACCAGCTCATTTCCCCCTCTTTCAAAAATTTACCTTCTTTTTCTCCATGCCGTTTTTCTTAACCATGATATGTTCCTTCCTTCCTTCCGCATGCATCCTTCGCACTTCATCCGTCTACAGTCCATGCCTTCTAAAATGGCTTTTCCCTTCCAACCTCCATATTTCCACCCCCTCTCGTATTCTCCTAATTAATGTCAAACTCCAAAATTCACCCCACACAAACCTACTCATCTCATCGGCTCTCACCCTCACACTCCACTCACACCTGCCACACAAATTCCATAAAATCCTCTCACCACCTGTCACTGAACACTCTCTCATATCCGCCACCAATATGCAAGTCCCAATACAACATTATTACAAATTTGTATCTCTTTTGGGTGAACAACTTCTATCTATGAATCTAGTATCAACAAATTTGTGGATCTTTTTTGAGAGCACAATTTTTGTTTGTTCATTTCTTTTTTTGCATTTTGCATAGTTTGAAAACAAAATGGAATTTTTCATTATCGTTTGTGAGGTCAAAATTTGAATTCGCATTTTTTAAAGAAAATTCAAAAAATTGTTAAGATAATCTTGTAGGGTTTTCAAATTGAACGTTTTTCTTGTCTGGAATTTTTTCATATCGTGCGCTGTTTGGCTTAAAATTTTCACTTTTGATTCATTTGTTATATTTTGCAAATTCTATGACTCTGAAAATTTTTTTCCATCGAAAAAGCCATTTCATCAATTTTTTGTTAGAGTACATAATTTTGAATCTTTCTTCACAATCTAAAATGTATTCATTTGCTCAAAAGTATAATCTCTTTGGCACACCTCAAAATGCCTTATGGGGAAAATGTAAATTCAAAACAAAAGTTAATCTCGAACAAGATCGTTTGTAACAAAAGTGAAAGAACCTAATGTTCTACTCTAAACTTGAATTTTCTATAACAAGAATTGAATTTTCAGAACGTAAATACTAGATTTCAACGGAATAAATTAATTTTCAACTGAAAAAATTAATTTTCGAAAAAAAAGCAATTTTTAATCAAATAGTTGAATTTAAGACTTAACCAAAGGTTCATCAACTAAAATAATGAATAAGCAACTGGAAAAATAATTTTGTAAAGAACAAGTTCCAGTTTGAACTAAGTATTTGACTATTAAAAGCAGGTATTTTGTGTTTCAATCGGATTGGTATTATATCCATTGTCCTTATTAATGTTATTAGGGTGTTTCAAGATTTCAATTGCTTCTCTATGTTTTCTTGTAAAAATATTATGTGTTTTTGCTATGACGGTTGTCTTATCAAATAAAATGCTATGTCCTGTTTTGATATGATGCTCAATTAGTGCTGATTGCGTGAAGTGTTGTAGCCTGACTCTACTCTTATGTTCCTTTACCCCTTGGCACACCGCTCTCCCGGTTTCTCAGATATAGACTTTAACACAAGAACAAGGGATTTTCTATACTCCCGGATCACGGAAAGGTGCCTTTTTTATCTTCAGAGTTGTTTACAACTAGTTCTACTTTCGCAGGTGCCTTAAATATAGTTTGGATGTTGTGTTTGTTGAGAATTCCTCCTATTTGTTCTGTGATACCTTGGATGTAGGGTATCTAGGATGGTGGTCGTTTTTCTCTCTCTCTTTCTTCAGTAGGTTGTGTTGACTTCTTTTTTGAGTGTATTTTCTTATTGCTACATTAATTTGTTTGTGTAATCGTTTTGGATCAGGATTCGTTGAACGTTTTTTAATCCCATTTGTAAGATTGCATCTGGAATAGGTGGTGGTGGGAGGGGGCATTTAGGTATCTGTTTATATAGGTGAGTTTTCTGTACTTTTCATGTGCTAATGTGTTATCAGATCTTTTTAAAACTATTATGTCCAAGAAAGACCATTTTCCGTTTTGTTCAATTTATATGGTGAACTGGATATTAGGGTGTTATCGATTGATGAAATCGGAAAACTTGTGTAGTTCATCTATTCCATGTCTCCAGATGACAAGAGTGTCGTCTACGTAACCGCACTAAAATTCCGTTTTAAGTTTGGATTGGTTAGAGATTTGATTTTCTAAATGTTCCATAAAGACGTTGACTATTACATGTGAGTTCGGAGATCCCACTGCTGCTCCTAGGTTTGTTCCTAGAATTGGTTATTGAAAGAGAAGCAAGCATTATTAAGACAGTTAATTCAGTTCTTTGCTGAGGAAGCGTACAAATTTCGTAGTTTTCACACACAATTGAATCCCGAAACACCTCCTTTTATAATAATGAATCATCGCGAAAGCATTGAATCTATTGTCGATCAATTGAGATTTCAAACAAAAACACACGAAATGTTTGTATTTTCAACAAAATAATAACATTTCCAACCGAAAAAATACGCAAGTGGATTTTCACGTTAATCAAGGAAACTACGAGCACTTTTCACGTTGATTTCCAAGCGGAACTCTACGTAGAATTCCAATATTACTAGGTTGATTTCTTGGATTCGTTGAATATTACTGTGGTCATTGGGATATCTTCTAGATTCTCTGGGAGAGAACTGACATGGCTATTTTTTCTGTTGACATTTTTGGCTGTTCCAGTTGTAGGCAACTAAGACGAAATTCATCAAATGTGTGAGGGCTGATTGTTTCAAAATTTTTTTTGTTACTATGGGGATGAGTATATCTACTAGATTATTGAAAAGGCGACTAGTGTGATTCTTTTCAATTGATCTTTTATTCAATTTCAGTTGAAGGCAGCTGAGATCACAGTCACAGTTAATCTCCTCCCTTAGAAGGAGCTCCTCCCAGTCATCATCGAAGTAAGCTGGTCTATTAAGCGACTAACTGAAGTTTCGGAATCAATCGATTATTTTTCCAACTGACATTTCTCAGCAGGAAACGATTAGAAAGGTATGACAAATCTCAGAGCAAGAGGAGGCTCATTCACCTCAGCCAAGAGGACAGACATAGGAGTAGAACTTATACAAAGGCAAAAAGGGAAAACACCAATAAAGATAGGCCCTTTCCAAATTCCTATAGACAGTACCCAAAATCGCATGATCAGCACACCAAGACACTCTAGCAATAACGCGCAGAATGATAATGGCTCTTGAAGCGCTCCCAGCGACATAATTATTATATGGGACCAAGGTCAAGCGAATGCCAGGAAAATCCCCATGTACATTAGGGTCGACTGACAAACAATCAAATGGCCACCAACTTCCGGGAAGATCTCCTCCAAGGCCACCCGTGATCTAGTGAAAGTACATAACTGAGATTTCGGGAAGGAGATAGACGGACCCAACTCACCAAGCCACGGGACTGAAGCTTCAATAGCTTCCTTAAGAAGAGCCAGAGCCATCATAATGTTCCTGCATCAAACGATTAAAAGCAGCTCATCAGCGTACTGACTGGCCCTCACCCTAGCAGGCAAATGATTACCAAGCTTACACAGGTCAAACTTGAATAGAATGGGTGACTGACTCCTCCTTGTGGGACACCAACACTACATTCCCGGAGAGCACCTTGCTCAGAGAAGAATAATCTCCTCCTAGTGATAAAAAATAAAATGAATTCAGTAATTCTTGCCGCAACTCCCAGATGCTTTAAATTCAGGATCAAGACTCAAGATTCGAGGAGAATCGAATTAAATGCGCACTTGATATCGATCGCAAGGGTCACGGTAGGCTCGCCCTCCCCTAATCCCCTCATGATCTCAGTGGTAACCGTCGAGACACAATCCGGGGCAGATCAAACCCTCTTGAACCCATACTGGAATCTCGGAATCCACTCCTTCTTCTCTGCCCTAAACTCCAACCTACGCTGAACCATTTTTTAACAAAATTTGCACATCGCAGACGTCATGGAGATTGTGCGAAACAGTTTTACAGTAGTTTTACAATCAAATCTGAACATATGCATTTCATATAAGTAGACTTTAAATTGTGTATATTAAAATGAGAAAAATGGTTTCTCAGTTCTGGAAATGGAACAAAATCAAATATAAACGTGTTAATTTCGTGATAGTGGATGGACTTCAATTGTGCACATTAAAATTTTTGCACCTCTTAAGAATGGAGTTCAAATGAAGTGTAGAAGAAAAAGACAAACGGTTTCTCGTTTCTCAAAATGGAAAAGTTTTACAATTAAAATTATTTTTAATTTAGTTGACTGAATATAAATATTTAAATATCATAATTCTGGTCAACTAAGCTGACTTTTCCAATATTCCTGGCCTTACGACAAATATTATCTCTGCCGGATTTCGGTCAAAATGGACACAGCCTTCTTTTTCTGCTTAAATCTTCATTTTTCACGAAGCTCACGTCACGCGAAAACTTGAGAGAAAATGTATTACTGGCCTGTAATGATTTTCACATAATGTATATTCTGGGGATCCCAAATAATTTCCACATCTTCGAAACATTTCAATAGATTTCAGAAGAATTCAAATATTTTCAAAGGAACCCGCGTGAGAAAAATTCGCATGGCTCAAGCATGGCAAAAATATTGGAAATATCTGGCTAAAGCATGAATCAAGGCTGAATGGTACATGGCTAAAGCGTTGCTATTGTCCGATTCCCATGCTTAGACCACTCTAAACACAAATGAATATTCTTAAGAATATGCAAGTCTTAGAGAACATTAGCCCGAATCGAAAATTAAAATCTTAACTTTGCCAATAGCCGACACATCTCTAAATGGTAAGTCCACTAACCGGGTACACCAGAACATGCACCAGGTCGTTCAAAACGTCATCTACAAGAGCTTTTTAAAAATTTAAACTGCGCCAACAGCCAAAACAACTGCCAATGGTGAGTCGACGATCCAAGTGCACCGGATCGCGCTCTAGGTCGTTTAGCACGTATTCTTCGAGAACATTTTCGAAATTTGAATTGTTTCAACCGCCAAAATAACTATCAATGTTGAGTCGACGATCCAGGTGCACCGGATTGCGCACTAGGTAGTTCAGCACGTATTCTTCGAGAACTTTTTCAAAATTTAAATTGTTGCAAAGGCCAAAATATCTACCAATGGTGAGTCGACGTTCCAGGTTTACTAGATCGCACACCAGGTATTTCAGCACGCATTCTTCGAGAACTTTTTTAGAATTTAAATTCTTTTAACCTGAAAAATAACTACCAATATTGAGTCGACGATCCAGGTTCACTGGATCGCCCACCAGGTATTTCAGCACGTATTCTACGAGAACTTTTTCAAAATTTGAATTGTTCCAACCGCCAAAATAACTAATAATGGTGAGTCGACGATCCAGGTGCACCGGATCGCGCACCAGGTAGTTCAGCACGAATTCGTCGAGAATTTTTCTCAAATTCAAATTGTTCCAACGGCTGAAATAACTATCAATGGTGAGTCGACGATCCAGGTGCACCATATCGCGCATCAGGTTAGTTCAGCACTAATACTTCCAGAACTTTTTCAAAATTTAAATTGTTCCAGAGGCCAAAATAACTAACAATGGTGAGTCCACGATCCGAGTGCACCGGATCGCGCACCAGGTAGTTCAGCACGTATTCTTAGAGAACTTTTTCAAAATTTAAATTGTTGCAAAGGCCAAAATATCTACCAATGGTGAGTCGACGTTCCAGGTTTACTGGATCGCACACCAGGTATTTCAGCACGCATTCTTCGAGAACTTTTTTA